>JAXGGA010025088.1:0-11067 GCA_038373865.1 Uloborus plumipes | reverse complement strand
AAACTGAAAAAATAAATGCAGCGTTTTTTTTCACGGTTGAAATATTTCATTTAACTCATTTTAATAATTCTTGGAGTCCTTGGATAAAAGCCGTCGTCCTTACAAGTCCTTGCTTCCAATGCTCGGGGTGCCCAAAAGTTCTTGCGACCAATGTTCCGTGTACGCTAAAGTCCTCGCGCTCAATGTTTCAGGCACCCAAAAGTTTTCGCGCCAAATGTTTTAGGCGCCCAAAAGTCCTCGCGCCCAATGTTCCGGGGGCCCAAAAGTCCGTGCGCCAAATGTTCCCTTCGTCCAAAAGTCCTCGCGCCCAATGTTCTTGAGCCCAATGTTCCTGATGTGCTTTAAAGACCTCACGCCAAATCGCCGGCGCCAAAACGCAGGTTCCCAATCTGCCGCGCCCAAACTTCCTGCTTCGGCTTAAACGAATACCCAGTTTAATCGAATAATATTTCTTGGAACCGACAGTAGGCGTTTAAGCGGGGCCGACAATACAAGTATTTTATTTCTGATGTATGAATTTCTTTTAAAGTAAGAGCTTAAACATTTATCCTCACATTGTTTTGTTAAGAAAGTTATAGTAACAGATTTGAAAAAACACAAATGCATAGAAGGGAAAGTGTATGTTTTGTTACAAACACAAAAACTTAAATCCAGTTACTTACAAATTATTACCAACTCTGATGTCTTCGATTAGTAATGAAAGGGTAACTATTTCAAATTGTAGTTACATGTGTCAGCTTAAGCTTTCAAAATTCAACAGAGTTTAAAAGCATAAAAAACAATGTTGAAGAGCACAAACGTGCAGGAATATTGCAGACACGTGTTTCGGCATTACAAAGAACGCCTTTTGCAATGTGAGCTTATGGATGCACAGAAAGCTCACACCTTCGTACTGAAAAAGGCGTTCCTTGCAATGCCGAAACCCGTATCTGCAGTATTTCTGCGCATTTTTGCCTTTCAACGTTTTATATGCTTTTGTTTTTATGCACACAGGTATTTGTGCATAAAAACAAAAAAATGAATGAAAATGTGAATTTTCTGTCTTAGTGGGGCTTTACCAAAAATGCTTCCAAAAAAGGCATATTTTTTTATTGCATATAGTTAAGTACTATACTTAACAGAATAAGAATATAAAGAATTTTTAAATTTTTTTTTTTCGTTTTAACACATTTTTTTTTTTCGTTTTAACTCGTTTAACCTTTTACAATATTTTTTATTAAACAATTTTGGTCACAAAATCCCGAAATATTTTGTTTTTTTAAGTACATTTTGCATGCAGTAATGAATGGTTTACAAATTATGCAAAAATTTCTCTCCCATTTACTGTGAATTTTGAGGTTTACAATTTTCCGAACAGTTCGGGAAAACCAGAAAAGGAAATCTGAAAATATCGATGCCCGTACGCCGTATGGGCAAACCAGATGAGGCTAATTTCGGGCAGCACGTACACCGTACGGGCAAACCGCTTAAAGGGTAAATAAACTTTTAGTGTACCAAAACGTTGCAATGTGCTTTTATTGGTCCCGTATAATAGAATATCCTGTTTATTGGAATAATTTTTGCGGCAAATTTAATTAGGCTCGACTAGTATTACAGCACTAGGATTAACATTATGATTAAAACCGAAGGTTCTCGGGCGACTTCATCTTTGAACAATTTTCTTAATGTGCCCTTGTCATTACTCGAGAAGTTGTCACTGTTGTTTTTCTATTGAAAAACTTATGAAAGCACCCCTGGTATGTGTAGTATTGATCTCTTTTTGCCCTTAAATAATGCTAAAATATTAATTTAAAAAGTTAAATATTGCTTTGAATTTTTTATAAAAAACAATTTTTAGTGATTTTAAATGAATATAAATAAAATGCAGTTTGCTGAATATGATGCATACTGTCTAAATTTTTTTCATGCGACCTCCGCCTCATCTGCGCATGCGCCAAGTTTCTTTGGACTTTCTCGAAATAGGGAGGAAAAGCAACGAGGAAGTAGTAAGCGAACTAAAGCTGAAGGCGTCGGGTAGTGCGCATCCAAAACCTAACTCCCCTTTTTCAGATGGAAGCGTCCGTGGCTCCCAGGCGCACAAAACGCAAACAGACAGCACATAGCATTAGGGATGAACCGATAAGCAAATTGGCCGATTACCGATTAATCGACTGTTGATAATCGGCCGATTAATCGGCCAAGCCGAATTATGATCAGGATGATTTTTTTAATACTAACAATTTCACCATCACCGCTTTTTTCTTTCGTTTACAATTGTGATTTTAGAAATAGTAATCTATTTATGAGAGAAAATATATACTATTTATTTATTTTTCCATTTTTCTAATTTCTCAAAAATAATTTCATAATTTTATCCTATTTCTTAAAACCAATTTCCATATTATTGTCAATAATATTATATTAGCACATTGTTAACTATGTTACTAGACATAACATTTAAAAAAAAAAAGGGAGGGGAGGTTTGTGGTGAGCACTCTAATTTAGGAGTACATTTAATTGAAAATATTCAATATTAGTAGCCATTTAATTCAAGACTTTTATTCTTTGTGAAAATTAGAGGTTATCTAAAAGCACAGTGCTAAAAAGAAAAAATTGACACATGAAAAATGTTGCAACATTGTCAATGTGTACATTTGTTCAAAATAATAAAATTAATTTATTAAAAACTTTATATCAACTGTGATTATTATTATTACTACTCATAAAATTATTCATCATAGTTTCACAGTGAAAGTATATTTTTTAAAATAATATTAGAAAATATTTTTTCCGCCGACTAATCGACACGATTTTGCCGATTATTAATAATCGGCAAAGTGGCCGATTATGGCCGATTAATCGGTACTGCCGATCGGTGCATCCCTACATAGCATGTGACAAAAATTGAGTTGTCAGGTTTTTTCAATATACTAAATTCTTTTTCAAACAAATTTAAATGAGGATGCGGAAAATATTGAAAATGAAGTGCAAACTAAAATTTCCTTCGGAATGATTTCTAGAATATAAATTACCAGCTGTTCAATTCATAAAAAAAAAAAAAAAAAAAAAAAAAAACCTAGGACACAAGGATAATTAATAAAAGTACCATCAATTTTCCAAGTATAATTCTTTGGACAACTGTTGATCAAATAAATATAAAGTAAGACATGGTTTTAATAGTGAAAGACGAGTAACATATTCAACTGCATTACTATTATATTATCTTAGTACTATTTTCAGTATTCTTTTTTATAATCATTACAGACTCTTAACACATTGATATAGTGTCATTGCATAAAAGTCATTAGGGTCATTAATAAATATTAATGAAATTCATAAAATTGCAATAAGGTCATTACTTAAAAGTGATTTTAACAAAATAAAGAGAAATATTGGTGAATTTTAATTTAAAATAAAATTTTAAAAATCAAACAAATTTTTAAAAAAAAATAAATTTCGTATAAAAGTTCTGTTTTGATATAGATTGAATTTTTATTAAAAATATTTCATACAAAGTCACTATTTTCTGAAGTAAATATTTTAAAAGGGTAATTTGTAAAGATGTAATTAAAAGAAATTACTAAGTTTTTAATACCTCAATCCTTTCTACAAAAATAATGACTTTGTATTGAAATTTAAAAAAAATGCAATTTATATTCAAATACACGCTTAGTACACAAATAATAGAGATCAATTTATATATCAAAATAACATAATTATTGAAAAAAAAAAAATCATTAGGATCATTAATAGATGTAAATGAAATGCATAAAACTGGAGTAAGGTCATTATTTAGTAACAGTTGTAATTTTATCAAAAAAAGTCTGAATAATAGATTGTATTTTTTACTAAAAATATTAATTACAAAGTCACTATTTTTATGAAGTAAATGCGTTAAGAGGAGAAAAATTTTAAAATATATAATAAAAAAAATTCTTAGTTTTTCATTTCTCAATTTGTTCTATAAATTTAATGGCTTTGTATTTAAATTTTTAAATATGCAATTTATATTCTCACTGCTAAGTACACACACAACAAGGATATTCTAGACGTCTTTAAGCTATCCAAATAGCCATAGCCCTTGGATATCTAACAGATGTAATCTACATCTGACACACATCTCATGGATAACCATCCTTAATCCATGATATCTAAGGGATATCCAGTGCATATCCAACAGATATCGCGATATCCAAACCTCTCTGAGACGTACCATGGATACAACCTTTCTAACCTTTGGTGGATATTGCGGAGATTTGTAGATATCCCATGGATATCTAGTGGATTTTGCAATATCTACTTTCAATAGCCAGTGGATATCTAGAAGATGGCTTTTGGCTAAGGTGTGTTGTCTGGGTAAACACATATAAAACTAAAAATAAATGTATATCGGCATCCATCTATGTTATATACTACGCACGATATGAGTAACAATTTATAGAAAAGGTACCGAAAGTCAAAGATATTTACAAAATAATGGTGAATGAAATTAACTATTGCATTCAAGGATTTGCATTAAAAAAGTAGCAAGGGGAACAAAATCCTCCATGTCCGACGTATATAAGCCGTAACTTGCAAAGTAAATATCCATAACTTAAAACTGTGCACTGGTAAACAAATATTTAAAGGATGGCTCTTGACAAATTACCAAGCGAAAAATTCACACACGACCTCTTTTAATTTAAAATTTGTTCTATCCAAGACACAAATCAATCGTTGATTAGACCAAAATATTGTTCAGGTTAAAAAATACGAAAATACATGACTTGAAATAACATAAGACTAATTCAGAAGAATGTCCGATACAGTGGTATTTTAGTATAGTGAGTTATCAGAAGAGGGCGTCTTCGGTGCTAGAATCGCCAATTAGGCACGAATTCAAGTGAAAGACGAACGATCGCAACTCACTAATGCAATCGCAAATTCCCAAATTTGGATTCAAGTGAAACGTTATAGTCGCTACGAGATGTTATTCTATCGTAATTCAACTTCCAGTAGCTATTGCAATTGCGATCACCTCGAAGCGATTGCAATGGTGTTTCACTTGAATTCGGCCCTTACTTTTTTACATAGTTTAAATGAAGCCTTTTTTTATTAAAACAAATAAAGTTTTAAGTTAAGCATAGCTAGTCTACGGCAGCCAGCATTAGCAAGGGAATTTCTTTCCATTTTTTAGCTGCTACTACAGTTGTTGTTCTTCTTTCTCATTTGTGTGTTTCAAACTCGAGAAGAAGCAGCTCAATGAACTAAAATGGACTCATCTACAAAATGGACTCTTCTGAGGCGTGGCCATGCGACCGCTGATATAAATATTCCAGCTCTGCCTATGAACTTCACTATTTCCCTACATAATGATGTTGCTCACTTGTCATTTCCCCGTCAATGCTACCTCAGTTACGTGTAAAGGCGCTTCGCGCCGGCACGAAAATAATTAATTATCTGTATCTGTATCTGTATCTTCACTATTGGAATCGCATTTAAACCTTTTTTTCGTGGATCCTCCTCGTCCCCTTGAGGAGGATCGAAAAATAAACATTCTTCTCTCTCTACGGCCTCCCGTACCAAGGGTATCGTCCGCTTGAGACTTGTGCCGTCAGGAGTTTATTGAGCAGCCGCGTATATTTAGTGCGCTCCGATACTAATATATTACGTGAATTACGAAAAGTATTTGTTGAGTATATTTTGTTTTGTTTCATTGTATAAGTCGTCATTTACCAACCTTTTTATAGCTCACTTTCTACTTGGTTGTAGGATATCATTCATAATTGTATCACTTCGGAAAATGATTGTATTTCGCGATTATTATTGTTACAAATCTTGTAAATAGTTGTTGTTTTTCCTGCCTTGCATCATTTTCATTAGTTTTAGTTTTATCTGACGTCATGTTGCAAAAGTATCTGAAGATATCACCCTTATGACTAGTATACCGGCCCTGTAACACTTTGTAGTTTTTACACTTGCCCTAACTTTGATAAGCATGAAGACATTTTCGCGTGGTTTTCTTTTTATCACTAGAATTTGTGAATGGATTATGTAAGTTTGTGAATGAACAGAATGCTCCGGATTTTACTAGAATATTGTGGACATTTCTTTCCGTGTATAAATAGCCTTGAACACAGTTTTTAGTCAGTCAGTTGTTTTCAGATTTGATCTGGTGACTCGTTTTCATTCGCTTGGGCGGATGGTTGTTTTGCTTTTGTAATTGCTTAATTACTGTTCACGTTAGATACGTGGTGCTGAGTTATTGTTGAGAGTACAGTGTACTGTTTGCTACCTAATTGCTGGATGTTTAGCAATT
The DNA here is from genome assembly GCA_038373865.1 of Uloborus plumipes. NCBI lineage: Eukaryota > Metazoa > Arthropoda > Arachnida > Araneae > Uloboridae > Uloborus > Uloborus plumipes. Next base: position 4,790 of record JAXGGA010025088.1, on the reverse strand, counting down.
GTTTCCTGCTCCTATTGTAAATAGTGTAAATACTTGTAAATAAATTCATAGTTACTTCCTCAAGATTGGAATGCTCATTTAAAGAAAGTTGAAGGTGCTACGGACTCGTTACAATTTTGGAGCCCAGCGTGGGGCATCTTCAAGGACTTTCTTGGAATTTTCTGTGAACTTGGACTTTTCTTCCTGAGGACTTTTTGACTTCAGAATTTTATAGTGATTACTCGAGCAATGGAGGAACAACTGGAAAAACTCTTTGATGCGATCAACGCTGTTAAAAGTGACATGACTGCGAATCAAGAACAATTAAAAAATGACATGTCTGCGAATCAAGAAGAATTAAAAAATGATCTGGCAACAAATCAAGAACAATTAAAGAGTGATTTAACCGCGAGCATAACTTCGAGTCAAGAAGAAATTAAGAGCGATCTAACGTCAATGAAAAGTTTGGTGGAAACTAAATTTACCAACATAGAAAATAAAGTGGAGGTTCTAGAAGAAAAAGTTGACAGCGTTGAGAACCGAATCACCACAGTAGAAAACCATATGGAAAAGAAAATTAAAGAACTTGAATCGAAATTATCAGCATCCTGCAACAACTCAAATGACTGTGTAGCTGCAGCTGGAACTTCTCGTCCATCCATTAAACTGGCCTCATTTGACGGGAAGACCTCGTGGAATATTTACAAGAAGCAGTTCCTCATCGTTGCAGAAGCCAACTCCTGGGACTCTTCCACGAAAACCTGTCACCTTGCAGCCTCGCTGAGAGGGGATGCAGCTGAAATACTACAGACCTTCCCAGAGGACAAGCTCTGTGACTTCGAAGCCTTATCATGGGCTTTGGAGCTTTGCTTTGGCGAAGTATGCCAAAAAGAATTCAGCCAACTCCAGCTGAAATCCCGACTCCAGAGACTTTGCAAGTGTTTGCAGCAGACGTTGAGAGGCTTTCCCATCTCGCCTTCTCGAACTGTCCTTTGGATGTTTGCAATAGCCTAGCCCTGAACTACTTCATAGACGGAGTGCGAAGTCCAGAAGTCCAGACGGCTCTCCGGATGGCGGACATCAAAGATCTTAAATCCGGCGTGGTCTACGCAATGAAGTTCGAGGCTGCACAGCAAATATCCCGCAAGGATCGCCATTCAATCAGGGGCTTGGAAGTGAGTGCCCAGGATTCGAACTCAACTCGTCTCTCGGAAATTGAGCGACAAATCAAAGAAATCTCGGGGATCCTGAAGAAGACTCGCAAAGACCAAAGTGGACAACCACTGAAGTGCTGGAAATGTGGCGGTGAGGGCCATGTGCGAAAGAACTGCGAAGCTCGCCCAGAAAGAAAGACGGCTCCCAAAGTTTTCCAGATTTCCCCAAGAACTGGCGGTTGCAACGGACTGTTCATTTACGCATATGTGAATGGATTTCCCTGCGAAATGATTGTGGACACAGGAGCCAACGTTACCATCATTAGGACTGATGTGGCTCGTCAATTTGGACTCAAGATCTTGTGGACGGCGCCATGCGTTACTCTCCAAACTGTGACAGGTGACAAAATCGAGATTGAAGGAAAAGTGAACTTAGAAATAATGTTCGGGAGCGCCACTTACCATCACACGGCATTCGTCGCTGACATTACAGATCCCTTCATTCTCGGACTGGATTTTTTGAGAAAATTTGATTTTTCTATCGACTTTAAAAATAATGAGCTGCACTCGACGAGGGAAGACATAGCAATTTTCAACACCGAAAATAACTTAAAATCCGCTCATCAAATAATAGCCCAAACAGATTTATCTATTCCCTCTAGATCAGAAGTACTAATACCTGGCTCCCTCAAGGAAAACAACAGCTTTAAATTCGGCCTCATTGAATATCCTAACCAGAGTAATAGCCCAAAAGGAGTACTAGTGGCATCTACGCTTGTGGACCTTTCAAGGAATGCGGTTCCTGTGAGAGTCGCCAATGTGAGTGAAAGACCGAGGAATATTAAGAAAGGAGAAGTGTTGGCAACTTGTACTCCCGTAAACTGCATCATCAGAAGAATTGATTCCTCCGAGACTGTGTCTTCCGAGTCCTTGACTTCGAAATTAATTGGGAGTGCACCATTATCGAAGGATCAAAGATACGCTGCGGAAAAATTGGTGGACAAGTTCAAGCAGGTGTTTTCATCTACATCCGAGGATGTTGGTCGCACGAATTTAACGCAGCATAGGATCGACACTGGAGATCATCCCCCTATCAAGCAGCATCCAAGACGACTACCGTTCGCCAAGAAGGAAGAGGTTGAGATCATCTTGAAAGAGATGCAGGAGAATGACGTCATCGAACCCTCATCCAGTCCTTGGGCATCCCCTATCGTCTTGGTCCGAAAGAAAGACGGCTCCACCAGATTTTGTGTTGATTACCGACGCCTGAATGACATCACCAAGAAGGACAGTTACCCTCTTCCACGGATCGATGACACTCTGGACACCCCTCCGGACACAAGTGGTTTTCAACCCTGGATTTAAAGAGCGGCCACTGGCAGGTGGAGATACACCCCGACGACCGAGTGAAGACGGCGTTTACAACCGGACAAGGCTTGTGGCAGTTTAAAGTGATGCCGTTCGGCCTCTGCAATGCACCAGCCACGTTCGAGCGTCTTATGGAGTCAGTGTTACGAGGACCTTCTTATGAATCCTGTCTTGTCTACTTGGACGACATCATCATCATAGGACGCAGTTTTGAGGAACATTTGGCTAATCTTAGGAAGGTGCTGCAGAAGCTTAAGGAAGCCAACCTGAAGTTAAGCCCGTCCAAGTGTAATCTGTTCCGCCGTGAGGTAAACTACCTTGGTCACATTATCTCTTCAGAGGGTGTACGAACAGATCCAGATAAGGTATCCGCAGTCAAGAATTGGAGCCGCCCCGAAAATGTTCATCAGCTGCGAAGTTTCCTGGGGCTCTGCACGTACTACAGGAAGTTTGTGAAGGGTTTTTCCAATATTGCACGACCTTTGCATAAGCTGACGGAGAGCAAACAGAAATTTGAATGGTCCAAAGAATGCGAGGATGCATTTCTACAGCTGAAGGAGGCTTTAACATCAACGCCTATTCTCTCTTATCCTCAGCCTGGAAAATCCTTCATACTTGACACTGATGCGAGCCACGAGAGCGTTGGAGCTGTTTTATCTCAAGAAATAGACGGTAACGAACATGTCATTGCCTACTGGAGCAAATGCTTATCCAAGTCGGAGCGAAATTATTGTGCCACGAGAAAGGAATGGGGTCTATTCACAATCTGGGTTCGAGACTAGGGCTAACCACGTGATCCGTGAGTTTACATTTTCAAAACCAATGCTGAGAATCGGAAAAGTTCGCTTTTAAAATTATGGATTAAATGTATTCTTTTATAGTTTTCATGCTATATTTTTGTTCCGGAAGAAAGTTTTTTACATGCTGATCTTCTGTTTGACTCTCGGATGTACGAAAATGAAGTTGTAGTGAAAAAATGTGTACGCTTCCATGGCTGTCATTTACAACATCTACCGACTGAATAAAAGGCATATAAAAGTCAATCCGATGAATTTTGTGCTAAATGAGCATTCTGTGGTCTGCTCTAAACATTTCTGAGTAGAGGTTTTCATATGATGGTCCATTGTAAATCGCCGAGGCTTAATAAAAAAAATACAATGCTGACAATGTTTCCGTAAAGCCGGTAATGTGTGAAAGTGAACGCACAGCTTTGCTATCATTAAGTAAGTAACTAATATTGCACAAATTAGTACACCTGTATATTCCTCATTTTATTAAGTCTCAAATTCTTTTGAATTTAATTAGGTGAATTTAGTACTTTATTTATACTTTCATTGAGAACAGCGTATTAATAAGCTTTTATTGGATTGGTATTTAGTTTTAATTAATAAGAATTAAGAATGCATAGTAGTAAGAAAAAAATCGGAAGTTTTCCCAAAAAACATTTTATTTTTCGGTTTGAAGTGCAAGTTAAGTGTGTTTAGTGTTCATTCCTGATATTTTGTTTGCGGTTCTTCCTCGTTTTCAAGCAAGCATCATTGTTTTGAACATGAAGTCAGACAACATTAAACTACAAGTCTTTTTATGAAACAACAATAACAAAATGGGCAGCAATAGAGTTTGTTAGTATACTTTAAAATCTACATACTCTTTTGCTGATCTTTTTTGTGCGATATTCTACAGGCATTTTGTAACAAACACACAGAGGTAAGAATAGCTTTTCTATTTATTTCTATTATCGATTTTCTATGCTCTTGTTAGGCTAATCTGAGTCTCATTTGCTAGCATAATGAAAGAAGCATGATACATTGATGCTGTTTATTATTATGGAAAAAATTTCCGTCAACAATGGAAATTACTCGTTCTTCAGTTGCATGTTTTACTCATTAAAGCCGATGGATTTGTATGCAAAACTAGAACACAGTAGAACCTCAATAATTCAAAACTCTTTAACCAACCCATACATGTGATTCTTCAGCCAATTGGCGGAAATCAGCCAATTTGTTTGGCAAAACATAGTTTCCACCTTCTACCGATCAGCCTTAAAAAATTTCCCATCCGCTCTAAAATTTTCATTCCATTTAAAATTTCCACGATTTCTAGACGAAGATAATGGGAGATAGCGATTTACCCAGATTTAAAAGGGAGCAATGGTTGGTTAGCGAAGTAGGTCGCGTCGCGTGGAAGTGTGTCTCTGTGGAAGTCTTGGTTGTTCCTGAATATTAAGTCTTTTCTTTTTTTTTTTTTTTTTATATGCCTAGTCGGCTTTTTCTCCCTCACCTTTTTTGG
>JAXGGA010025087.1:0-11068 GCA_038373865.1 Uloborus plumipes | reverse complement strand
CTCGAGAATAAAATTTGTTTGAAAAGATAGATGAAATGAATTATTTTATCAACGGAAATCAACTTTTCATGTTGTTACCATGGTTACGTGTTCATACTTATTTTTGTTTCGTTATTTTTCCAGCGTTGCCAGACGTAGTATTTTTGATACTACGGTAGTATTTTTTCGGCCCAAATAAGGAGCGTAGTATTTTTCTGGCAACCCTGTTTCCAATATACTAATGACTTAATTAAAAGATTTGGCGGATTTTTTTTTTCATTTTCATAGATTTCGCATTTCAGCAACATTGATTTTGGCAACGTTTGGAAACAGTAGTATTTTGTAATATTTTTTTAGAGGAGGCGTAGTATTTTTTTGTTTCAATTCTCTGGCAACCCTGTCTTTTTCCCGGTGAAAATGCTTTGGGACCTTACTTGGCGCGTTTTCGAAAAGTCACCAACTGGCGCGTTTTTGCGTGTCTCGCGGAATTGAAAGCTCCGAGAGAAGCTACGCAAAATAGTCAGGGTTACCACGCTTGGCATGCCTATCGCCCATTTAGCTAGAAAAGGGTATCTAAAGCACAGATTAATCAAATATCGTATCAATTGCGTTATTGCATCGTTCTTTTTAAAGTGTTTCATTTCGGAAAATGTATTGTTTTGTTTTAAAACTAAGAAAGGAAACTTTATTCTTCTTTTAAACTTTGGTAAGATTTCTGTTGGTTTCTGTGAGCAACAAAATTGTTCTTATTTTCTCTTTTGGCTTATTTTTGTGCATCTCCCCTAGGGGTTGCATTAGAATGTTCCAAGGGGTGTTTTACCCCTTTTATGGAGTAAATCAGTGTTCATTTCAATGCAGACAAAAGTGATATGAATTGACACGACCACTCGGCGATATATTGCGAAGCTTTTGGTCGCCAAGTATTTGCCGCCAATTTGGCGACATATCGCCAAGTTGGCGAAAAAAATTGTTTTCTTTTTTATTTGGACTCAATTTGGCGCTATTGGCGATATTTTGCGAAAAATCCACTGAATGATGTTAAAATCGGCGATATTTAGGGGATTAATCATTGTAAAACTTTTTTTTTGCATTGTTTCGTGGCAAACTAGGGATATAAATGTTTGAACTGTTATCTTGCTCACTCCAAGCACTATTTTAGCACTTAAGGCATCTACTAAGAAATTTACACATAAAAATAAGTAGCGTGGGGTCCATACCAGATTTTTATATCATACTTTGAAGGAATTATAGTTGAATTACAACTAAAATAGAGCATTTTTTCTGCTATATCAATTATTTTACAAATGAACTTTTAATTTTATACCACGGGCAAAGCCGTGCGGGTACCGCTAGTAAACATGTGAATAAATTGATAAACAATAAAGAAATAATATTCTGCAAATGTAAGTATAGCATGTACTGTGATACTGTTCTGAATAAATATAAAACAAACTAGTCAAAAACTTTGTGAAACTCAAAGAAATAAAAAAAAATCTTTACAGTTAATTCTTACTTGACATTATTACAAATAATTAAAACTTAGTCCTTTTAAATTGTAGTGCAAAAATGTAGTATTTCAGCATTGGCAGGACATAACCTACTTATTTTTGGTTCATATATTCTCCCCCCCCCCCCCCATGCGAAACAATCTTTCACTTTCCTCAGATGTGGAAATTTTTCTTTTGCTGTTCTCCACCATTAAAAAGGATCTTCATTTTTTGGTTGATTGAATTATCGGAATAATTATAGAAACTGGCGAGTTTCTGTCACTAGCTTCCAGTTTGATCTCTTTAAATGGTTTTAGAAGCTGAACTAACTTTTCAAGAAGGCTCCATTCATTAGAAGTCAGAGTTGAAATATTATCAACTGCATATGTAACTGGAGCTTTCCTTTGTTCTGAATTATTTTCTATCATGTCGTATGTTGAGTTCCATTGTGTTGGTACATCCTTTATTAACTTGTGCTTTTTATGCTTAATTGCTCTTGTAGTTCAACTAACTTACTAATAGCAACAGCAGAGTGATTAAAGTTTTTTGCAATATTATGGTTAATTGCAACTATATTTTTGACAGGAGCCTGAGCTAATATTGATTCATTCAATGATAGCTGTAATGTATGCATGAAACAAGATTGAGCGTCCAAATCACACATTTTTATTCCTGATTTCATGTTTGCTTCATAATCGCGAGTACAAGAAAAATAATTTGTTTGTTCAGATTATAGTCTTCAAGTGCAGAGTTCAACTCTTTGCAGATATGTTCTCCTGTGTGAGATCCTGAAAAAGGAATGCTTCTCAGAATAGCTCTTTTCGGTTCAAAGTTTTCTGAAAGCTAGTGGCATGTTATACTCAAGAAAGGTGCATTACTTGTGGAAGCAGTCCAAATATCAGTGGATAGGGAAATGTAGTTAACATTTTCTAGAGATGTTTTGATTTTCATTTCATTTTTTGATATACAAGGGTTGTCCGTAAAGTAAGTTTCCCTATTTTTTTTCGCAATGAATCGTTTTTTTATTCACATCAAGAAGTACATCATTAAAAAGCTTGGACTTTTATCTATTTTTCTACGTAGTCCAGAGTTTCGCAGTAGCGGTCAGCATTTATTGTTGTACCAGTGGGCATAAATTCACACAGCAATAGACCTTTTCTGTCCCAAAACAACGTTGCCATGATTTTGCTGGCAGACAGCGTTTGTTTAAACTTCCGCATTGATGGCGAATAAGGATGTTTCTACTGCTTTTTTTTTTGTTTGTGGGTTTTTTGTTTTTGTTTTTGATGTATTGATTGAAAAAACCCGTTTTTTTTTTTATAATACCGTCACGCAGGTCACTGATGAAATACAGGTTAATTTAAGCATGGTGGGATCTCTGTTTGTATGAATGGATATTTTTTATATAATTTAAATTATGTTCATTGTTTTATATTATAGTTTGATAAGTTAAAAGAGGGGGTATTGTGGTGAGGGTGGGAAACAATTACTTTTTCTTATTCTCATTTTATAGAATGCTGGACTGGACACTTTAATTTTACTTTTCATCATCCTGGACTAAAGCATAATAATAGATTTTACCGTTTTGACTCAAACCTAATAAACCACACTGATTCAACCCTGCAAGCTATAGTGACCCCTAGTTAGCCCCTTACTAGTTGCGCGTCTGTAAATTAATGGAGGCGGATGGTTTAACGTTGCCCTACTAATTTTCACCTTCTGGATTCAAAATCATGTTACTATCTTCATGTCAATTTGGAATTCAGTTTTGTCGCAATAGTAGCAGCATCTCTTGGACAACATTGCTGCTAATTCTTTGAAACATCGTCTCAAGAAGTCATTTCTTAAACAAACGCTACTTTGTTATCGTATTCTTCTTTTGTACATGTTAGAATTAGGCATATGACCGTTACTTGGATGATAGTGGGTTATAGCGCTCAAAAACGTCTACACGAGTATGGGTTGCAAGGTAACCTACCCATTTTATCTCTCAATTTTCTTTTCTCTCAAACTTAATTCGAACTTTTTTCGAGCTACCTGCGTTATAAGTCCTACTCTGTCAATACCTTCTTCTTTGGGATGAAGGTATCTGATACAGAAGTAGACTTGAACGTGCGTTACACGAAAAGTACTGATGTTTGAGAAAATTGGAGATAAAAATGAGTTAGGTATTTACCTGTGCAACCCATACGTCGTTGTTAGATTAGTGATTTAGGGATCCCATAATCTCCAAAGTACTGGTCATATGCTTATTCCATGTCAAAGAATACGCTCGACTAAATGTTTACGTTTTAAGAAATGCTTCTCTGATAATGTTTTTCAATAAGCAGCAAGTATTGGTCTCTCATAGGTGCTCCGTATTGCGCCTGAATCCACTTTTGAGAAAGCAGATAGTTAAAATTGAAAATTTGACTCCAGAATGAAAATTTAGTCGGGCGTTAACTTCAACCGCATTTCCATTAAACTTGTTACAGAGAGGCAACTAGTAATGGGCTAAAAAGGTCTAGTTAAGCTTTCAGGGTTTAATCAGGTGTAGATTGTTTATTTATGTGTTTTGAGTAAACTGATTGAAGTTATCGCTTATTGTCTACAGGATGAAGGTAAATTTGTCTCAGATTCCAGAGTTTCTATTGAAAGAATACTTTGAGATTATGTTTTTCTAATAGACTGGTCTTATTTCTAACATTTTTTCTAACATGATAATTATGTAATTTCATTCAGGTTAACCTGGTCTGAGTGTATTTACTGGGTTTGTGTTTGAGCAATTGCTGTAGAAGTAAGTCTCTAGAAAGTGAAGTTGGGTATGATAAAAATCTTACAAATATTTGACCTATCAAATTAAGGATTATTTCGCTTCCTTAGAGTACTTTCAGATGATAAAAAGTTTTGATTTATAACTGTTTTCGTGACCTTGGAGATCTTAAGCCTGCAAATGAGTTCCCCGCAATGTGCAGTCGGTCCTTACTTCATTACAGATCAGAATAATATTTGATTTTTTCTATTTTCCTTCTTTAGAAATTGGAGAGCGACAGGCTTTGTTCATTACTTTTAGAGTTTCTACTAGGTTATCCGTCATTTAAGCGATTTTCGTTAATTTTTCTCTTTTTCTTCATTACGTTTTTAGATAGGGGTGGAACGTATCGTTGATTGTGGGGATGCCGTTGACATACATAAGTTCCATTCTATTCGATCTCTCGCTCAGAGGGCTTTTCCGTATTTGGCCATGATAATCCGTCTCGTTACTTTTCAGCACGAGTCTTTTCGTTTGAGGTGCTTCACACAGATTGTTTTGTCGTGTTGGAGTATATTTCGTACGAAATTGTGTTCCAGGCTTTTCTGCTGTTTATCTTATAGGCTGTAAGCCTGAACAATCAGAGTTCTTCAACTCAGAGTCTTCTATTGACAAATTCGGATTCGCTGTCCTCTCTTTAGAGGTTCTTTGAGGGAATAGTTAATGTTGTTGCTGACATTTAAGATATGTCTGTTACTCGGCTTTATCTCGAGAGCGCTTTACATCAATGTGAGTTCTTCAGGGTCACTAACAGTTCCGATGTAATTTCTGCCTAACTTGGTAGAATGCGTGGTCCCTAAGTTGTCCTGACTTGATCAAGGGCGATTAACGGCTTTTGATCTTGCTTGCTCGATTGTAGCTGCAGCGATCCTCAGTGAAGGAGCGTTAACTTTGATCGGGAAGTGGCCACTTGGGTGTAAATAATGCCTACCTTTCGTCGACCTCGTAAATCACCAGTGTGGCAGGAAGCGATAGGTGGAGCATATTATACAAATGAATGGCATGATAGAGTTCTGCGCTTGTGAAATATGGAAATGATGTATTTTTTCAGCCGTTGTTAAGAACGCAATAATATCGTATGTCACCAATAAAATTTTCCTCATTCTCAATAGCCTCAGCATGTTTGTTGTCTGAGTGAACTATCCCCTTGTAGAGGATTCCTTGAGTAGGCCTCATTTAGAAATCTGCAGCCCATATGATGACAAATGGGGGTGATGTTGAGTTTTGTAATCGATCAAATGTTCGTGCAATCCCACATCGCTTCTCATAAATCATAAGAAGGTTGGAATGTAACACATGAGGTGCGAAACCTGTGATGAGCGAGTGAATGTGTTAGAACAGCGGGCGCAGGCTACTAGACCGTGTAGGGACTGTGGTGTGATGTTTGAGTGCTGGCTTAGAATTGCGTAAGCTCTTGTGGAGAGATTTAGCATTCGCCGACTTCGCATCCACAGATACGACTTGGGATTCTACCTGTCCAGGCAAGTTCATTCTTGGCGGTGTCTATCTCAAAACCTTTCATTTCCTCGGTCTAGTTTCCGAGGTAGGGTGACTATGTAATGTCTCCTGCAGACTAATGTGAAAAGTGGCCGGAGGTATATGGGTTTGAATGTTTTCCACAAGATCTTTGAACGGGTCCCGTGACATTACGCGGAGGGTAACCCTGACAATTTCCAAGAATAGAATGCTCAGTTTGGCCATGGGGAGCAGAGAAGTGAGGAAACAACGGGCCAGAACGAGAAAGAATGGTAGCGCCTCTAGTTGGCTTGGACGTCCGGTCCATCCCTCATCTCTTCGGCGATTGACGGAATATCTTGAGTATCATTTCACACCAGTCCGTTTCCACCATTTTTTCGTTTATGAGCTGGGGTAGATGAAGATAGATTTAGTGATGTTGCGTCAGCCATTGCTTGCTGGATATAGCACAGAAGTTCCTCTTTTTTTTTCAAAATTAAAATTCTTTTGGAGTGCCTCTGCTTAGATGGGCTAGCTCCAATTTTAGCTCGTCGAGCTTTTATAATTTTCTTTTTTTCTGTACATTTTTTTGTGCATTTTGCGCATGTTGTTACATTTGAAAAAGGTGTTTCAGCAGGTTTTATATTTATCATTTGGTGTCTCTTTATTTTCCATTAAGTTTTTTCGGGGGATGGGTTTGCGTTTTTAGATTGTATAGTCTTGAGTTTGGAAATTGATCAGGCATTAGTTTTCGGGTTTGTGCCTCTGTTTGTGTGCTAGAGCTTTTATACAACTTTTCTAACTGTCTGCAGCATAGGATATGTCCTTGTTGTAGGAGTACGAGAATCTACAATTTTCGTGCCTCAGGATAAGATTAGATTTTTTTGTCGTTTTTATGACTTGGATTTCTTTCTCAAGAAGCCCATTTAGCGCATTTTTTAGAGTAAGAGGGATGGTCTCCCCCTTGTCAGTTGACACATTTGTGAATTCCTTCGTGCATTCATTGCTATCGTGGCCGGACTCAGAACATCTGGGCACACATGTATCTGTAACCACGGCATGATAGCTTGGAATGCCCGAAGCGTTGACATTTAAAGCAACGAAGAGGATTTGGAATGATATGTCGAACTGGGACAAGAGAGGTATCCAGCTCTGACGCGTGATGGGACGGTCAGGAGTACTAAACGTTAAGATAACATGTTTATGTGGGTAGTATTTCCTCCATTGCGTCTGATGGTAATTCGTTTAACTCCACTTACGTGCTGGTCTCGGTCATCTCCTCTAAGATTTCCGACTCCTGAGTGTAGAGGAGATCAGGTTCTGAAGATGATTCCCCCGAAGAAAGATTTAATCTGGAATGTTCAGCAACAGTGACGAGATATGAGCCTATTTGTTTAAGAGTAAATAAAGGTTTAATTTGGCTTTGATTTTTGATTTCAAGAAGGAGTTCGCGCACTGCTTAATTTTTTGACTGATTCAAATTCACCTATTTGATGTACTAGTGCTTTGTTAATTATGAATGGAGACACTTTAGTAAGATTTAAGTTTGGATCGGCTCGTTTAATAATAAAGAATTTGGCTGTACCGCTCTCGATATCATTTGACGCTGAAGAACATGCCCGACAAGGGGGAGAAGGGTTTTTTAATTTGAAGAATCCACAATTGGACCGGAGAACTGGGGGGAAAAAAGTGGGGTCGAGCCCCTGCGTAGCCCCCCTACACAGGGGTAAGGCTGTATACGACAGGGTTCGCGCAGCTAGCCCTGAAGGCCTCCCGTATGAGATACCTGCTTGGCCCCGGTACCGAGACGCAGCCATCGGCACTACGGTTGACACACCTTGGCTTGGGTTTTTGTTTCCGAAATTTGGTAAGTGTGATGAGGGAAGGAAGGGAGAAAAACAAATCCCTTCCCAGCCGATATTCTGTTTGAGCAATTGGGGGTCACGACTCCGCCCAAGAGCTCGCCCCGAACTCACCACACCGCAAGCCCCCCCACCACGACAAGGTAAACGGACAACGGGGGGGCTTATTTTGTCATTGCACCAAGTGGTCGGGCCAATTCATATCACTTGAGTCTGCATTGAAATTAACACTGATTTACCCCCAAAAAAGGGTTAAACGCCAACTTAGGAACATTCGAATGCAACCACAAGGGGAGGTGCACAACTAGACCATCCTCAGAGCCTACATACCAAACTAGAAGCTTCTACGGCATATAGTTTTTGAGTTATGCGACATACATCCTCCCATACGTACATACAGACGTCACGAGAAAACTCGTCGTAATTAACTCGGGGGTGGTTGAAAAGGATTTTTCGGCTGCTTATATGTTGGTAGGTACATATGCACGTGCTGACAGGTCGGAAAAATTACTGAACATTCATTCGGGGGTGAGCAAAATCAAAATTTAGACCCAAATTTGAGTGAATTTTTTTTCACACAATACTTCCTTTACTACATCATTGTAAAAAGTTTTACTTTATGAAAAACAATAAGAATCTCCAAAGTTTGGAAATAACAACTTAAAATAAATGTAATAATATCATAGACTATCAATATGTGTAAAAAAAACACAGCAATATTAAATGTAAAAAGCACATAGTAATAAAGCTCTTTTGAAAATGAGAAAAAAAAAATATCTGTAAATTAAAAAAAAAAGATGTTTCCCAAATAACTTCTTTCTTCCTGATATTTTCTTTTTGCATTACATTTTTTCTGCAAATTAAAGGGTATTTTTCCAATGATGCCTTACACACATGCTTCAAGGTCAAAGAGGCTTGTGGTATGGCATAGAAAAAGCATTTGTCAGAACATTAAACTAAATTTGAAAAGGGGTGAAATCAGCAGCCAGTTTTTTCTTTGGGGAAGGTGGGGGGTAGAGCAGAAAAGAGATAAGAACATAACAATAAAGATAAGAACTTTGACCCCGTTTTTCCACCATATCTATGCAAATCACCAACAGAATTTTGTTTCCAGAACAAAAAAAAAACCCCTGCCAAATATCCTTGTAACAGGTGCATCTGTTTTTTTTTTTTTTTTGTTTCCTCTTGAAACTTTTAAACAGTTGCTTCTGAAAGGTTTAATTTGTGGATGAGCCACAGTTGAAACACTTTTTTTAATGGTTGAATGACAGATGTTTGCTTTTTTTTTTTTTTTTTCAAAATTCCATTTATTTTCATGTAAGAAAAAGAATATTCATACTTTTCAAAAATTTTATGAATAAAAAATGGATTTTTCTAAAACACATTTCAAGAAAGGTTTAAAAAGGTGACTAAAATTCCAAAAGGTGACAAAAAGTGACCAAAATTTCAAAAGGTGACTAAAGGTGAGAAAGGTGACTGAGTCCTCGCCCTGTATATCAGTTTTTCATGTCCCTCTGAATCGGGCACACGCCATAACGGAACCACCATCAGCTTGCCTCCTCGAGAATATCTGTCTATCGTTACGCAGATCGTGCCAGTAATAATGCCAACCATCTGGACCATCCAGGTTGAATTCCTTTTTATCACTGAATATCACACGATGCCTATCTTGTTTCCAGGACATCATTTCCTGCGCGAACTTCAATCTCTTTTCTTTGTGCTTTTTAGTTTATTTCAGAGTCGCTTTTCTCTTAAAGTAAACTAAACTGCCAAACTTCTTTACCGCTCTGCGGACTGTAGATTTTGATATTGAAGGGTTTAGTTGTGTGGCCAAAGGGGATATGCTAATTATTTCCAGTTTTTAGGTCCCTTACGATTGTGCTTCCTTGTCGGGTTGTCACTTTTGATGGGCGGCCAGATGATTTTTTACTGCTATAAGCATTTCTAAATAGCAAAAAATTATTTGCAAGACTCTGCCATCTGTTTAAAAGCTTACCTATTTCTCTATTCGATTTTCCAGACTGTTTAAATGCATCAATTTTCCCCTGCTCAACCAGCAAAATACTGCAATGACAACGCGTTTTGTTTGACTACAAAGTGCTCTTTAAATCTGCTTAATTACCTCCACAGCAGCAAGCACAATCCCGTAGTAATACTAATCAACGATACTTATGCAAATTTTTAGAAATTTACAGGGTTGGGGCAATATTTCTGAAGGTGGACCTATCTTTTTGAAACGGTCTGAAAATGAAAATTTGCGTTAAATAAGAAGAAATGATTTATTTTTAAGAAATTTCATCAGACATAGTTATAACAATTGCAGATATATAATCACTATCAAAAAAAGTGATTCTTATTCTTAATTAAGAGTCGAAATTTCGAAAAATAAGGGTGGACCTATCATTTCGAGACGCACTGTAAGAATTTGCTTCTATTGGGTGTTGTGGTAATGCTATAAGGGGTAGTCAATAAATTTTATCTTCTGATAGGGCAAAAGGGGCTATGAAAATGGGAGTTTATGTATAAAATAAGAGTAGTTTACTCTATTTTCAATCTAATACTGGGCCATTACTTCCACAAAATTCTAAAAAAAATTTAGTAGAAAAAACTTCAAAATACTTGTTTGATCAAACATTGATGGAGAAAGAATTTGTCAAAAATATTATGTTGCATGAAATTCAAAAGATAAAAATGACATTGCAAAATATCACCTAATTCCTTAAGACAAAAATACTTCCCCTTAATTACTTTTTTCATGCATAAAGACATACAACAGAGCTTTTACAATAAATCGAAAACAAAACTACTGGATTTAATAAATAAATGAATTTATTATCACAAAATTCAATTAATCTTATAAAACATGAGCATTTATACATTTATTTACAACCAAATACACAATTACAAATAAGTCAGAATAGTACAACAAATTATCAAACATTGCCACAGCATACTCATAATTATCAATCTAACATCAAACTATTTCGAATTTCATGTAAAAGTGAGATGGCTCATTACAATTCTTTACCATTTAATAAGTTAAAATGTTAGCAAAAATTATGCTACTTATGGGATAAAAAAGTAAATTTTATGAAGTTTAGTTTCAGCAATGCTTTGTATCACAAAAAATTAGTTCATTATATCATTGCTGCAAATCAGGAGTTAAGTCATCTTATGCTAGAAATAACAGCAAGATGTTTTACGTTTTACAGTTGCTCTGAGGTGACGACATTAAGTTTAACCCATTAATGCCTAGCGTCCTTTTTTTGGGACGGGCGAAAAAAGGGTCCGAATTTCCCCAAAATGAACATTTCAAACAAACAATAGTGTTTAATTAGTACCTTAGTATTGGCTCAATTCGTTATTAACAGATTGCAGCACATAACCATTGTAAAGTGTGTTCTGTAGCAGTTTTAATATGATCTTTATCCAAAATTACATCGTTCACAATCTCAGGAAAAAAAAGCTAAGTTTTCAAAGTTATTCCCAGTTTA
>JAXGGA010025086.1:0-11069 GCA_038373865.1 Uloborus plumipes | reverse complement strand
CCGCTGAAAGGCCCCGAATTCGAATCCTGGCATGGTCAGGAATTGATAAAAGCATGGTCTTGCTGTTCCGTTGATCTGAGAACGATAATTTTAGCGGCACCAAATTGGAGGAAATTTCATACTTTCCTCCCTTCTTTTAAACTTCATGAAAAAAACGTGTGGATTTTCTTATTAGAGGGGCATCAAATTTTACTTGGACCTATGTACCAAATTGGCTTAATCGGGCCCTAAGTATGGGGGCTTGATTTTGTGTGTCAGTATATTTCTGTTATGTTTCTGAATTTTCTTAGTGTGCATTCTTTGGTAATGCCGACTTTGGTCGGAATTTGAACCAATATTGTACTTTAAATTTCACCGATCATAAGGAGTGGTCACTTTCTAGAACAGCGGTGGCCAACCCGCGGCACGCGTGCCACAATGTGGCACGGCAGAGTAGTAAGAGTGGCACGCGAAGACTTTTTGGAAAAATTCCAAAATTGAGGAAAAAATGTCGATCTCAAAAATATTGATAGAACTAAAATCCTTAAACTGATAAATGTGACATCATGACGATTAAGTGTCAGGAAGCTGGCTCACAAATTGTCCGAACTACAGTATTGCGAAGTACTTAGCGTTAGATTCGGACATCCAACGAAAGCTGTGACGTGTGACGTTACAGACAATGCTTTGTAAAGCATATTTGTGCTTGATACGAATGAAACTTTCGATGCTGCAGAATGGATACTTGATCTGCAATAGTCATAGCTACGGGTGGTGAAATTTGAAAAAAAAAATGTTCTCTGCAACTGAAATTAAGAAACCAGATTGGACAAAATTCGGTATGGTCGTACAACTAAAGACCCATAAATTGTTTTTGTTACATTACTCAAAACAAATTTTGGAAAAAAACTTCAAAATACCATCGAATTATCTATTACCAACTCCTTGCCAAGGAATGAAACTTTTTCTCTCTTTGTGACCTTGTAGAGTTCACTGCATTAACAAACTGCGAATTAGAGCTCTGAATGTTTTGTGAACTTTTCCAGGAGAAATAGGAGAGTATGGCAAAGTTACTCCTTCATTGAAATGTGCAATAGCTGTCCAAAGGAAAAATAGTCATAACATTTTAGAATTTTAGGAAGTGTGATTTTTAAAATATCTGGAAGGAAAGCAATGGGGACTTGCTACTTATGAATGAAAAATAGCAATCCAATTTAGCTGTTATCTCTTATTATCCGGCGTTTAAGTAATTTAAATTTAAGATTGTACTAAAAAAAGTTTCCTAAATAAGTATAGGCCATCTACATTCTTTTATGATGAAACTTCAGTTTCTTTCTCTCTACTTTCGAGAAAAAAGAAAAAAATATTAAAAATTAATACTGAAAGCAACAACACAAATTTAGTAATTTTACGATGATATATGGAGATAATTTTACACCTATTTCAAGTATTCATTGAATGTTAAGTTTGATGATTTTCAGGATGATAAAAAAAAATCTGATCTTTTCACATTCTTTGTCTATTTCGCTGCTCGTTACCCTTCTGAAATCCAAATCGGAATTGCTGACCTTTTGTATTGGTCATCAAGAATATGAGTTTACTTCAACCGAAAGTCATCCACGTTATATAGAAATTTGGAAATTTATACCAACAATTTTTTTTTCACATTCACACACTTTAGCCGTCTGGTGCTGTTGTAGATTTTGTTCAAAATACGCTTCTAAACAATTTTTTTTGTTATGAATTCAGAAAAATCTAAATACCGTTGAATATTAATTGATAGCACTTAAACTTTTTAGGATTCTCAAGAACTAATCCCAAAATTAAAGACTTGGTAAAAAAGAGACAGACCCATAAACCACATTAACCCATTTATGCCCAAGTATTTTTCAACATTTTTTTTTCAATTTTTATCTGCTTAAAACTCTTACTTCGAATGGTTTACGTACATTTTAGGCTTAAAATAGTTCGCCGTTGCCATATTTATTAAGTTATTTAACGTCCTGTTAATGGAGTATTTTGCAGATATGTGAGCAAAATACGACCTCACTTGACTTTACTTTTGCAAAGTAACATTACAGAAGGCATCTGTGATCAATTTTAACCAAATCATTTCAAAATAGCTTAATTTTATGGAAAAAAGTTCGCAAAAAAACTTACTTTCTATGGTTACCAATGCTGGATCGTTGCTTGACCGACTGTCAATAAATAAACTCTGATATCCAAATAGTGGCTCTATCTGGTTTTCTCAAGAAGAAGGACTATTTAACTTGTGAAAAACAGCTTTAGTAGAATGATATACCCATTACAGATTTTTGTATGCAGTAACTAACAAGCGTCCCGTTTATTGGCTACTGGGCATAAATGGGTTAAGTACAGACTGCTTATTTTTTAGAATAGAATGTTTGATGTTCTTTGTTTCTATTTTAAGCATAAGCCTACTGACAGAACCTATAAAAGTGTTTATTAACGATAACTCCCAAGTTCGGACTTGTTTTATCTTCACTATCATTTAGATTTCAATTTCCTCAGATTTGCGAGAAAACATGTTTTATTAGAATTATATAGTCAACAAATAAGCTATTTTTAACTTTACAAAAATTTTCAGTTTTTTGGAAGAATATAATGTGGCACGCTGAGCTTTTTCTCTCCAAACAGTGGCACTATCCCTAAAAAGGTTGGCCACCCCTGTTCTAGAAAATAATCTACACGAGCAACTTACGTTTGCAGATTAATGATAGACAAGCGAAAATTTGTTGTAAATAAAGATATATTGTTGTTAGGTATTTCTTTATTGGAAAAACCAAAGATAAGATAGCACAGGTATCATACAAGAGCAAGTGAGATAGCAATATATACAAGCAATCTTCGCAAATTCGCTCATGGAGGTTCTGGTGTTCCAGTCCGAACTTTCCTATCGCTCCGCGTTTCTGAGACTGTCTAGTTATGATCATTTAAGAAAATGTTCTTCAATTTACATTCATGGTGCTCGAATAACATACACAGTCAAGTCACATTAATGGTGACCACCTGTCAAAAGCCTGAGAAACCACCTTTCGCAGAGCGGACTGCTGCGAGACGTGCAGGAAGAGATTTATTTAGGGCCCTGAAGGTGTTCATTGGTATAGTTTGAGCCGTGCTGACTCCAATGCTGTGGCCAACTGGGCTAGATTACGCGAATGAGGATCCATGGAGCGAATAACCCGATCGAGATGGTCCTACATATTCTCGATTCTCTTTGAATCAGGAGAGTTTTTTTGGCCAGGGAAGAAGGGTACACTCACTCTGGTGCTCTTCGAACCACGCACGTACACTAGGGTGGGGCGAAAAATAAAAAGTTTTTCAGATCAACTTCTAATAGTTGCCAAAAGTTGTCTTTGGTGATAGTTAGCTTTTGTGCAAAATTTGAGAAAAATCGGTTAATATCTTCAGGGGGCGCTGCGATCGCAAAGTTTTACCATAGCTTGTTATGGATTTTATGGTTAAAATATCAACAAGAATGCCTTTCGCTAGTCTCTTTGCGTTTTTTTTACACAAAAGATGTTTTCATGCATTAAAAGCATATGAAATGACTCACAAACATTATTTTATATGATATATTTATATTTTAAAAAAATCACATTTTTTCACGTTTTTGTTTCTTCTTAAATGCTTGAAATATAAAAAAATCATAAAAATGAATTTTTTGTGAATTATTTCGTATGCTTTGAATGCTTGAATATATCTCAGGAGTAAAAAAAATGCAATGAGATTAGTTAACAGCATTGTTTTTCATATTTTAACCATAAAATCCCGATAAAAGCTATGATAAAACTTTGCGATCGCAGCGCCCCCTGAAGGTATAAACCGATTTTTCTCAAATTTTGCACAAAAGTTAACTATCACCATAGACAACTTTTGGCAACTATGTATTAGAAGTTGATCTGAAAAACTTTTTATTTTTCGCCCCACCCTAACGTACACTTCACTTCACTTCACACTCTCCAGGGTCCCCCGTACCTACCACAGCTTCGTGGTTTAACCGGGATAGGGCCCTGAAGAGCGCTCTGTTCTTAATTTTGAACCAGAACCTAGGGTCGAGCAAACCCTAGGGCCCAGCACCCCCAGAGGTATCGTTTCACTTGGAGGACTTTGTGACTACGACATTTTTAACGCCTCCCAGCCACCATTAATCAAGGCGGTGGATCTTTGATCGGCTGGGTTTCGAACCCGGGTCCCTCCGGACACGAGTCCGATGCCTTACCGATCGGGCCACCACGGCCCTACCCTAACGTACACTGGCAGCTGTATGGCACTTCGCATTGTCCTGCTGGTACATGCCATCATCCTGAGGAAAAACAATGCACATATAGGGGTGGACATGGTCCACAAAGACAGATGCGTATTTGTATTAATTCATCGTGCCTTCCACGATGATGAGTGAGCCCGGAGAAATGGAAGCATCCGTGGCTGCCAAGCGCACAACACGCAGACAGACAGTATCTATAGAAACATTCGTATTCATTCTCTCATTAGAACCTATATTGCGTTTTAGTCCTTTAAATTGGCTTGTTCACTTATGCGTCTCTTTCACTTATGCGCCTTTTTCTGTTGGTCCCTTGGGCCGACGCATAAGTGAGAGTTCACTGTATATTATTTTTTAAAAGTCTGCCTAAATAGCATACAGATTTTTAGTGCAAAACAGGATTTCACTCTTCTTTTTTTTTCTTTTGAAAATCAGGGTTTTCGGTTTTTTTTTTTTTTTTTGCACATATTGCATTCTTATGTTTGCAACAATTAAAATGAATTCATCGAGATAACATTGATAGATCCTTATCAGTAATGAATAATTTTTAAGCAAATATTCCTTTCCTTCTCGGCGGATGTGCCCCATTACTCTGCCCCATTAACTGATTACACAGGAAATAAGCAAACGAGGAAAATATACTCACGTAATGAAACATAAAAGAAATCAGAACGTTAGAATTAAGATAAAAACCATTTTCATCACAAATTCACGTTGTAAGTGAATGGGAAAGCGATTTAAAAAGTGATGAAACGCTGTCCTTTATGAGCGAAACACTCTCCTCCTCTCGCTTTCTTTTACTCTCCATCGTAACCTATATTCCGAACCACATCCTCTTTCTCGGCGTTACTCATGAGCTATGATATGGAACTAACAGAAGTGCCCCGATGGGAGGTCACTGTGACCTCCCAATAATTTCCGTATTCGGCACATTTCCCTGACGATTCGGCAATTTGAAGGCAATATTGCAACATTGAGATTATTTGTTCTTTTTAGTTTTTAGAATTGTTTTTTGAAAGATGCCTAATGTTTTTTCTTACTAAATGTTATATATGTACGACATGTGTGCAATGTGCACGCTTGTATTTTATCATTCGGTAAAATTGGAACTTCATTCGGCAGATTTATATTTTTCCCCTCCCAAAAATTTTCGTTCGGGGCACCCCTAGAAGCTAAAGCCACGAAATGATGTGTGTGTGTAATTAATGATGCGTTTACTAAAGTTTTGGATTGTGAATTTAATTTTTTGAGAATGCATACAAACACAGACTCTATAAAACATTTCAACATTGAAACATAGCTTTTTTGAAAGTTCTCGTTTCTTTATGTGGATTAAATCGATTACAGCAAAACTCCCGATTATCTGCGGTCGGATTATTCGCGGTTTGGATTATCCGTGGGTCTTTCACGTTTGAGTTTCCCTTTTTATACTGTGATGATTTACTGAATGCAAAAATAATAATAATAATAAAGAAAGAAAAAAGAAAGTACATTATTGGTCGTTTTTAGCTTTTTAAGAAACTTTTTACAATCAATGTCGTCATTTTTAGCTGTAATTTAAATGTATGTAT
The DNA here is from genome assembly GCA_038373865.1 of Uloborus plumipes. Taxonomy (NCBI): domain Eukaryota; kingdom Metazoa; phylum Arthropoda; class Arachnida; order Araneae; family Uloboridae; genus Uloborus; species Uloborus plumipes. The sequence goes on along the minus strand of JAXGGA010025086.1, from coordinate 5,234 downwards.
TGCGTTATTAACTTTTTTTTTTTTAGCTAATCGTTTAATACCGTTCGCTAAATATCGTTTTTCTATCTATCGCTAAAAAATCTATCGCTTAAAAAAATCTATCGCTAAATATCGTTTTAAACATGTTCGTCGTTTTTAACTTGATTACTCACGGTATTCGCTTATCCGCGGTTAAAGTGCCACCCTATCCTGTGGATTATCGGTAGTTTACTGTATTTCAATAAAGAAACAACTTGTAACATAGAAAAAAAAATTCTTAAGTATAAACATGTTAATTTTTTCTTTTAATTTTCACTTTTAAAATCCCGTTTCTTTACCGCAAGTCACCGTCATTCATTTAAAACCATTTTAGTGAGAAAAAAAACATTCTAAAGTATTTAACTAATTTTAAAAAGTTAATTTACATAGTTATCAATAGCCGATATCTTGAAATTGTGTATCTTGATTGTGTATTGTAGTATTAGTTGGAAACTATTTCTAATACTAGTCATCGTGTCATTCATAGTAAAGATGCTAGAGCGGATAGTTTTTTCTTCTTTTAGTGATTTTTTTCACTTCCGATGGATAAAAAATATTAGAATTTTCCTCAAAATTTTGCAACTCAATATTTTTTTTTTGTAATTAATTGTTCTGGTTGATAAAGAAAGCATCTGCTCTACTATACAGTTCACAATGGCATGGTAAATCCATTACTCAATGTTATTTAGACATGTTTGGAACAATGTAGCTTCTAGCAAAGTTGCGATTCTTCAGATTTTAAGATTTTAAAAACAGAGAACTTGACGTGGTAGCCTTAAACAAGAATCCTTATGACTACAGAAATATTTATGATTTTAACAACGTCTAGGCATCCTTTGTAAGCTAAAAAGATGTGAAAATATTTTAAAGAAAAAAAGTAGATATTTTGATCAATTTTTGCGGTTTCAAGCGTATATGTTACAGTCGAAGTATGAAATTAGTTATTTTATGGCACACCTAGTTATTCCATGAAATAACTGATCGTGTTCGTTAAAGTGTAAAACTCTCTTGTATTTTATAGTTTAACTAATTATTTTATAGAATAACGATCTGCAACCCGTTAAAGTGTAAAATAATCTATTTCATTTTTCTTGCTTTTTAGTATAAGGTACATTTAAGTTCCGTTTAACAATATGGAAAGTAGCCTGAATAAAAACATTAACTTCGAATTCGAATAAAAATAATTTTTGAAGGACGGCAAAAATACCAAACCCCCCCCCCCCCCCCATATAACAACGAGAATACTTTTTCGCCACACTCTCAAAATGTCAACATTTCTATAAATACCATTTATATGCTGCATAAATTAGAAATATTGCTTCTTTTTCATTTTAATTGTCTATCATTAGCTTATTTATAGAATACCTAAAACATATTACACATTTTAACGGACACGATAAGTTATTTTGTGGAATAACTAGGTATTCTATAAAATAACCACATTATATACTTTACCGGTAATACATTATACATACACTTTAAACTAAAATAACTTCATAAAAGACAATAATTTAATCTCGTCTTCCCCTAATAAGATATTTTAATTTAAGTCAACATTTTGTTGCTAGTTCGCAGTTACGATTAGAATATTCCCCAAAATCAAGTTTTGAATTTTTTTACGTTTTCTGATGTCACTTTAAATCATGCCTGTTCTTCAACTTTGCATGACGTCATTTATATTTACCACAAAAGTTTCCATTTCTCATGTGGCAGCACTTGAGATATCAAATCCTTTTAGGCTGGCGTTCCATTTTAGCTTTGAGTGCTTCCTATTTTGGAGCACTGATGAGTGAGCTCACAGCATTTAGTTTCATCATTCGCCAAAGAAATAAATTGAAACTGAATGTTTACCATTTTTGGCATGCAACTGTAAGGCAACTACTGTAAAAAAAAGAAAAAAGGAGTGGGGGGAAGGGGGGAAGAGAAAAATATTGAATTTTGTAAATCTAGTGCAGTGCATTAAAAGAATCTTTTTAATTTTTTTTTTTTTTTTTGCTCTAAAATATTATAAAACATGAATGGCACAAAATCATACAATTCAGTCTTTATTCGTTATGGCTTGTCTAACAAAAATTCACACAGATAAAAACAATCTAACTGTCAGCTTTAGTAGGTCTTAAATTCAACATAAATTAATAGAAAAAAATAGTAAGTTACAGACACATTTTTGTGCCCGCCCCCCTCCAAAAAAAGAAAAAGACAGACTCGAAATATAACCCGCAAAAGATGACAACTTGGGTGTCATTTTTCACCTGCGATTCTTGACAAAATTTTTAAACCACTGTTTCTCCAGAATGATATTTTGTTGTCGCTGTTTTATTTGAAGGATAAAGACACAAAGCTTCTTTACATGTTTTGAAAATATTTCTTAAGATAACATTTCGCAATTGAACTAAACATAAATGGATAGATACAGAAAACAGTCGTTAACAATATCTTCAATGAAGTTTAAAGTAATTGTTTATTGATTTGAAGAAATAGGGGAAGAAAAAGTTACTCGCTCATTTATTACATTTCAACGTGAACGTCTTTGAATGTTTATTTTCCTTTGTACCAGTTTTTCTAAACGTCGATTATCTGTCAGTGATCTCTGCACTTATGTCGCTAGTGTTTTCCAAATTGCTACATTTCTTCGGTTTAATAAGCTAAATTATCCACCCTTCGATTTGCGACCCACAAGCAAACTCCTCTTTTAAGCAGGAAATTTCTCTTGTACGTCTCTCACAAACTGCTGAGCTTATTTCTCACTCCGAGTCAACTACTTTCTTCCTGATTCAGAAAATAACTGCCGGAGTGGTGTTAATGACAATGCCATTAGATACAATTAGATGAAAACAGCAAAAAAAAAAAAAAAAGTTTCGTGGCAAATTGAGCAAAGTTCGATCCAGTTCGACCCACAGACTTGCAGCCTATTGATTTTCTTCCTACTCAATTTTCTGGCTTTTCTGCCACATTTTGCTCCACACTATAGCAGTGCATTCAATGCATTATTTAAAAAAAAAAAAAAAGTTTCTAATTTAGTTCAAGTCAATCATCTCATATTTGCTTACTTCTTCCACGCATGAGGAACTTATTAATGAAAAGCTTTTTTGAGAGCATTGACACTTCCTTACGATTTGAAGCCTCAGTTATGAACAGGAGAAAGGCGAAGTATTTGATTAAAAATAATTTATTGTGTTTCGAAGAAAGTCAAAATGAAGCACTTAAATAATTACTTGTTTATACTGAGTGGGTGAAAGAGGATAAAATAGAAATGAACTGATATAGGCTCAGTTGGTGTAACTGGAAGCAAGGGGTATATGAGAACAAAATGTGTATAGAGATTTTTAAAACTACTGTTGGTAATTAATAACTAGATATGCAAAATAGGAAAGATATTCAGTGAGTTCCGCGCGGTTTGAAACCTAACTGTGTAGATGTTCCCATTGTTTGTATTTGACAGTGTAAAAACGTTGTTTGCCAAAGTTTAGTGGTCTTACTTTCCTCTTTAGCAGGTCTACAAAAGCGAAGTAAGTGATCTTGAATACATATTATTTGAAATACAACACCAACTCGCTTATTTCCATCCATGGACGGCAGTTGCGTGCTTATTATGCACTCATCAGCATGGAATAGGAAAGTAACCGAGTTGGATGCTTTTTTTTTTTTTTGGCTTTGTTTGCTCTATAAGGTGATTTTTGCCTCCAACTCAGTTGCTTTCCTATTCCATTTCATTTCACACTCCAGGGTCCCCCGTAACTACCACAGCTTCGTGGTTTAACCGGGATAGGGCCCTGAAGAACGCTCTGTTCTTAATTTTGAACCAGAACCTAGGGTAGAGCAAACTCTAGGGCCCAGCAAGCACCCCCAGAGGTATCGTTTCACTTGGAGGACTTTGTGACCACGACATTTTTAACGCCTCCCAGCCACCATTAATCAAGACGGTGTATCTTTGATCGGCTGGGATCGAACCCGGGTCCCTCTGGACACGAGTCCGATGCCTTACCGATCGGGCCAGCTTTCCTATTCCATGCTGATGAGTGCATAACAAGCATGAAACAGCAGTCCATGGATCGAAATAGCCGTGTTGGCGGTGTATTGCATGTTCCTGCCTCAGCCCTTGCTTTGGGCTGGTTACTCACTACTTTATGCATATTATTTGTCATGTGCCCCAGTGGGAAGAGGGGTGAGAGCAAAAACTGTCTTTAAGTTTGCTACGTTACCAGTTGATCAGCCACATTGGCTACTTGTTGATGATCTAGAAAAAGTTTCTCGATCGACTTTTTAACCAATCCTTTGAAAGATCCGTGGGTATTGCATGTTTCTGCCTTAGCCCTTGCTTTGGGGTGGTTACTACTCACTGCTTTATACATATTATTCGTTATGTGCCCCAGTGGGAAGAGAGGTGAGAGCAAAAACTGTCGTTAAGTTTGTTACGTTACCAGTTGATCAGCCACATTGGCTACTTGTTGATGATCTAGAAAAAGTTTCTCGATCGACTTTTTAACCAATCCTTTGAAAGATCCGTGGGAAGATAAAAGGCAGTATATGCAGAAATGATTTTTTGAGATATTTGAAAAAACCCATTTTGAATTCCTTGCTAAAAGTTGGGAAATTCTGAAATTTGACTTCTGTTTCGTACTTTTTTTCTCCCTGAAGAAAAAGCTCCTCCAAATAAGCAAACATTTTCCCATGGACTGATTAAGATATCACGGGGCCCAAGGCCAAATACTTTTTTTGGGCCCCCCATAATGAATTTTTTTCAATTTTGAGCATGGGATAAAAAAATTTAGGCATTGACTACAACAATTTGAACCATTTGGGGGCTCCTAAATTGTGGGGGCCCTAGGCCGCGGCCTAGTTGGCCTATTCAGTAATCAGGCCCTGCATTTTCCTCCCCAGAAAAGCAAGATTGTCCACCAAAGCTAAAGTACAACAACAAAAATGCAAAAAAAAAAAAAAAAAGAAAAGAAACATTTACAGATATTACCGTTTATCATTCCACAGCTGTATTTAACTTTTTTCTTCAGGAAACCATTTCAGCTTCTAGTTGTCTTGATTCAAACAGCAGAAAAAAAAATAGGCTGTCAAAGTTTTATCCTAGTCAAATTCACAAAATTATTATTGGCTCTTTATTTTATCGCTATACAGGGCCGTCGGCAAGGGGGGTGTGGGGGGGTGCTACACCCCCCCCACTTTTCTGAAGAAAGGGGCCGCCGATTTTATTTTATTATTAA
>JAXGGA010025085.1:0-11069 GCA_038373865.1 Uloborus plumipes | reverse complement strand
AGGAAGAAACGAACAATGAGCTGCTGATATGCGTTTTGAATGGCTGTGTGAGTGTTTCCGATTTGTGTGGTCTGATATTTTGGAGCCACGTGTAAACCCTCTAGGAGCAAAGGTGCCTAAGGCCCTAGAAAAACTGCCGTAGAAAGAAAACAGGAAGTACACTAAGTGTCTCGGTTTCAGAATGTGTAGCAGCTCATGAGAATTTGAACTGCCAAAGTTATCTACATTTCTTCAAATTTTCAACCGCTTAATATTTTCAAAAGTGAAAATGAAACAAAATATTTTTTGTGTGTGTGGGGGGGGGGGGGTTTTGAAAATTTAAAAAAAAAAAAAAAAAAAAAAAAAAAAAAAAAAAAAAAAAAACGTTCTTATTTTACGTTACAACGTCGCAAAACATTTCGGGGGGGCTCGGGCCCGTCGGGCCCCCCCCCTGGATACGGCCTTGACGGACGATCGCATTATTTGCCTTGTTGAAACGCCGTAAAATGAAATGCTTTTAAGAAACGAAATGAAGAAAAGGACACCAACAATGAATTTAAAAGATGTCGCCAGAGCAACGCAATAAAACGTTAATAGTTTGATCAGGAAAGAGGTTCGAACTCAAAGTTCAAACGCCTGTAACTTTTTTTCTAGTGGAGATAAAAGCTTGGTTCTTCGACTGTAAGTCGTATCAATTCTGGGGTTAAAAATATCGCTCTATCCAATGGCGTAAAAATCTAAACTGTGGAATAAATAGTTTATTTTTTATTGATGGTTTTAATGAACCAAGTATTGCAAGAAATCGGGTGAAGCCTTGCAAAAAGCAAGTTTAAAAATTGAATAACTCGTGCTGTGTTTAAGTTAGAGAATCGGAACAAACTGCATAGGACGGACAAAATTTAAAACATTAATATGTGCAAGTAATTTTTAACCCCAGTATTCGGCAATTTATGAAAATTGCCTTGATTTCGAATAAAAAACGAATCGCTTATCGAATCTTTTCAAACTATAGCCTAAAGTCTTTCTGGATAAATGGACTATTCAACACAAAAAGAATTTTTCAAATCGAACCACTAGTTCCTAAGATTAGCGCGTTCAAACAAACAAACAAACAAACTCTACAGCTTTATATTATTAGTAAAGATACTATTATTAATACTAAAGGCTAAACTATATCGCATGTTGATGTATTATAAGTGCATCTAAAAGCACGTTTTTTAGTTTTTTTAAACTAATTTAAAGATTATTTTATATGCATTAATTTATTACTTCCAGTTTTAATTTAAGGCAATGAAATCAAATTTATTGTAAACATTTAAAAGTATTTAATTTAGTAATATTGCCGGGACAAATGATTTTGATGCATGTTTTTATTTTGATTTGTTCACCCACATATTGGAAGATTTGCGTGAAATGGTATATGGAGATTTTAAGTGTTGTGATTAGAAGCAAAATGAGTTGAACGATTTATTTTCAGGCATCGCGGAGCATGATGTAAAAATAGGTCTGTAAGGATGAAAATATGTATGCATAAAAATTATGTTTCAAAAACGAGAACTAAAGATGGTTTTTGTCATTAAATTTATTTGTTTATGCATTTTTTTTTTTTTTTGTGTGAATTTGTGATTTATTTCTGATTTTTTTGAGGCTTACTAGTTTTCTAATGACGATAAATGGAGAAAAAGGATAAATGAAAAAATAAAATAAAATGAAAGTGCATAACCCGTGTGTATTAAACAGCAAAATTATGCCAGTGCTTGAGAGTGCGTTATGAGCTGAGTATCAGTTTGCTTTCCTACAGGGTTGACGAAAACCCGAGTTTTTATACAAAACTTCACCACACTTGCTTTTTTTTTTGTGTCGGGGGAAGGGATCTGTTTGATTTGCTGGAGACCAACAAAAAGTTGGTCTTTCCATGTTTATTCCGCTGTTTCCGTGATTAAGGGTGTGGAATCACCTGTATTAACCAGCGTTTTTAAACAGCATACAAGGAAATAAAAAACAACAGAAAGTCATTAATTTGACTTTTTTTTTTTTAAACTGAGCCTAGTTTGCCAACCCTGCTGTCCAAGAGTGGTGTCCTGTATTGGAGAATTTTCTAAGAGAATCTAACCACGCTCACAGTAGTCATGTTACATCTGGAAAAAAATCTTGGAAAACTTAGAACTATTGATTCGTCTTCAAAAAAAAAAAAAAAAAAAACAGACTTACTCGCAGAGCGTTAACAATTCTAACTCACCGCTCTAACTCCCATGCTACCAACTCAATTATTTTAACAATTAAATGATCGTAAGTTCGAGTCCTTGGCCGAGATACGTTACAAGTTCTGGGTGCTGGTTTTCGAGTTCCACTGTTGTAATTTCATAGGTTTTATTAAATGAACATGTAGTTACCTCAGACAAAGAGTGGATGCGTAAATACATACTTTTGTATAAAATATATCAAAATTTTCATTTTTCCCGAGTGAAGCTATACCACTCCGGGAAAAAATGGACCCCGCCCCCATACATATATTTTCCTGTTTTTTTTCCGGCTCTTCCCATCTTTACACTACAAAAAAATGAACTGTTGTTTTTAGAGTATAATACTGACAGCCGAGGTTCCAATTTAAAACGGTAAAATGCACAGTAATAAACTGTCAAACTAGCAACTGTTTCGTTCTGTAAAGTTAGTAATTTTACAGTTTATTACCGTAAAATTTAGCTGTATTATACTGTAAAAACAATAGTATAATACTGGTAGCAGAGGTTCCAGTTTATAACTAAAATGTACGGTTATATCTGTTAACTTAGCAATCTTGTTGTTGTTGTTGCATGCCCCCGTTGGTCAGCGGTGCTAGACCAGGTCCATTATGTTGTACACCCTAAGGAAATCTAACACCAGCAAAGGATCGTCCGCCAAATCCTGTCTGGTAAGTCCCAGGCACTCAAGGATGTGGAGAGGAGATGCCTCTTGAACATAACAGTTGGTACATGTTTGAAATCTCTTAGCACCCCCAATGAATTTCATAGTTTTAAGATGACCACTACGAAGGCGGGCAAGAGTGGTTTGCTCCTGTCTATTGAATTCTTGAGCCAGGGAACCTCCAGGACGAGGACGCTGATACCAGTGGTGCTCTGGGGGGACATTCCAAGTAATCCCATTTTGGTGTTTAATCTTTGAGAAAATCTCACTATAGGTTAGCGGTGCTGACTGCGCAGTGGGCTCACAAGCACCTGCTTTTGCCAAAATATCTGCGATCTCGTTGCCCTCTAGATTTACGTGTGAGGGAATCCATTGTAGGTGAATAATGTGCGAAGTGGAGAGTTGTTTTAGTTTGCTGATAATTGATGTTCCCACCTTATCTCTTACTCTCTCCAATCTGGCCAAGTGTTGAATTGCACTTCTGCTATCGGATAGAATCCAGATCTCTTTTCCATCTTTAAGAGACACAAGGGAGGCAAGAGCTTCGTCGATGGCTATTAGCTCGCTTCGAAAAACTGAGCATCCGTCCGGGTTTCTTATCTGGATCCTTAAGTTATGGTCTTGTGACTTGATATAAATTCCGCTGCCAGCTCGATGATGATCATCTCTACTACCATCCGTATAGACCCGCACGGCATCTGTCGGTATATCACCGATTCTCTCCAATGCTATCTGCCTTAGATATTCAGGAAGGTCTGTCTGTTTGTTAACCTGAACTGGCAGCTCAGGGTGAAAAAAGACTCCATCCAGATCATCTGTTGGGTCCAGACATTGTGACAAATGATGTGGTTCCACAACACCATCGACTAGATTAAAAGAAGCCATTTGACTAAAGGGACTATTTCTAATGAGTCGTTGATTGTCGCGCCATTCGTTGAAGTAAGCAGCAGTACGATTTTGGGTATCCAGTCCCCTGAGTTTGTTGTAGTACTTTGATAGGCAAGCACGTCTCCTAAGGCTAAGGGGCTGTAGATCCGCCTCGTAGAGCACTATGTCTCTATGGCAAGTATTTCTTAGTCCCGTAATGATCCTTGCTGCGCTGAGCTGTGTACTTTCGAGTTTCTGAAGGTTTGTAACGGAGGCACTACAGTATATTGGAGCACCGTACTCCAAGATGGGTCTGATTATTGAAATATATGTGTTCCTGAGTGTGCTTGCGTCTGCACCCCAATCACGCCCCGAGATATACCTTAAGATGTTGAGCCGTTTTCTAGCTTTCAGTACTATATGATCAATATGTTTATTTCCCAATATCTCGGGGTCTAAAACGAACCCCAGATATTTTGGATTTTTATCCACAGTCAGTGTTTTATCATTCAAAAGGATGTTAGGTTGGTAATTATATAGCTTTCTGTTGGTTGTGAAGAAGGTGACCGTAGTCTTAGCAGGGTTAAAACTCAGTTTATGCTCTTCGGCGAAATTCTGAACGTCTTTAATTACTTGATTTATGTCTCTCTCCAGTTTCATTGGATCTGAATCGGACTTCCAGAGTACAATGTCATCTGCGAAAGCACCGACCTCACTGTTCTTCTTGATAACGCTCTCTATGCCTGATAGGAAAAGCGAAAACAAAGTTGGGCTCAGTACTGACCCCTGAGGCACCCCTTGAGATATCCTATAGCTCCCGGAGAGCGAATCATTGAACTTGACTCTGATAGATCTATTTCTCAAGAAATCATAGATCCATGGAAGGGCCCTCCCCCCAATGCCAAAAATTTTATAAAGTTTAAAAATTAGAAGGTTGTTCCAAACTCTGTCGAATGCTTTAGATAAATCCAGGAAAACTGCGATAGTATGATTAGTTGGTTTTCTGTTGTGTGCGTCTCTTATCCTTTGACAGAAGTAAAGTAGTTGGTCTGTTGTGCAATGGCCCTCCCTGAATCCATATTAGCAATCTTACAGTTTATTACTGTAAAAGTAGCAATTTTACAGTTTATTACAGTAAAATTAGCAATTTTTAGTTTATTGCTATAAAATTAGCTGTAACATTCTGTAAAAACAAGGTTCATTTTTTACAGTATAGTTTTGATAAATCTCTGTTTTAAATTGTTTCTCAACTTTAAGTTAAATTAATTAGAAGATATTAAAAAGCTTTTAAGTAATTGCTCTTGTTTGCTATGTTTATTTCCTTATTTATTTATTGCTTAAAATTTTTTTCTGAATACCTTTGATTTTCCGAGTCAACAGAACGCATCGAAAATTTACCCCAGCAGGAAATTCCTTTCTTCCCCCAAACAGTCGCTGTAGATTATTACCTAATAAGCAACAGCTTTAATATATGTAATTTACATACTTTCTTTCCTTGATCATTTTTTAATGTGAAGCAATGTTTTCCCTCGAGTAATCGCTTGCGTTGGCGGAGTTGCTCGGCTAGATTGATGTTAATGAACTGCTATTTCAAAATCTTGCTCTTTCAATTCCAGTTTTAGCTTTCTCTTTCTCTTTTGAAGATTCATCAATGCATTTCTCTATTCAATTGGACAACATCCCTCTTCAAATAAATCGTTTATTTCAGAAACAAACCAAACAGCAAGATTTCTAATTTTTAGGAAGTATTTACATTATCACATCAAACATTAAATTATTCATTGGGGATTACAGCACTTTTTGTTGAAAAATATATACATAAATATTTGTTAATTTCACTTTAAAAGATAGCAGTTCTTATTCATTTTTTTTTCAATGAGGGTAAAAATATTTTTCAAATTTTAGAGATTGTCACTTGAACGTTAAACTATTCAATTACTTTAAAAGGCTTACATTTTTGTAAATCTTCCGAAAAGTTTTCCAACTTTGATCTTTTTCTTTCTTTTAAAATATCAGGAGAGAAGTTTAATGATTTTTATGTATGTTTTTGTGTCTTGTATTGGGTTGTTCTGCGTTTATGTAATACATTTCGAATTTTTTAGCTAAGAGTTTTACTTTTCTAAATAATCTCTTTGTTGGTTCGCTTTTCGTCCAAAACTTAATTTTTTTTCACTGTTTAATAAATTACTAGCTGCCAGGGCAGCTAGATTAGCTTCCTGCGGCATGTTGATGCATAACGTCCCCCCTCTCTAACTTTTACCTCATTCTGAAATTATATTATTTGATATAATTTAATGTTCATTCGATTTCAAGACATACCACGCACGTGGCCCGGCGTTGCACGGGCACTTCGTGCCCTGAAAGTAGTGAGAAAGAAAATTTAAAGAAATTACTCCCCGCCAAGGCGGCTCGCTTACAGGCGCTTCACGCCTTTACTTTTTTCCTATATAAAAAAATCATTCGAATTATTGAGATGCTTCACGCCTTCAAGATGGTGAGGAAAGTTTCAGTAAGTTCAGGTCGCTCAAAGAAAAAACGCAGACATAGATACTCAGTTTTTAATATAAGTAGATGGCTCTTCAACAAATAAATGTTTCAAAATATTACCAGTAGCTAGCGATAAAAATTCTACGTAAGTGGTCCGCTTATGAGTTTCGTGTTTGATTTAGTTAAGCCTTCATTCAAAATTCTCATTATCATTGTCATTATACTGTTTCATAGCAACGACGATTTGCAAGAATGGATTTCATATTTAATCATTTATTAGGCTTAATCGCTTTAAACTTGACTACTTATTAATTGATATCTTCGCTAATTAAAATCGTATAATTATATCAATTGAAACTAAAGAAGCTTGAAAAATTACCTATCTATCGGTACCTGGTTCGACTTTCAGTTCATTGGCGTTCAGGAGAAAGAAGCGTGACATAGAAAGATAGAAAGATAGTTAGAAAGAAAGATAGTTAGAAAGAAAGATAGTGAGAAAGATACTCAGTTTTTAATATAAGTAGATTCTTTCAAAGCTTGAAATTGTATACTCTTTTTATTAAGTACTCCTCGACATTTCCCTTTCTAATGAGTATTCTATTGTTTGGCTCAGTAGTTGTCATGTAAATGAACGTGTCGTAGTGTAAATCAGTCTGGTATATTAGTAGTTGTAGATGAAGCTGTCGTATTGTAAATCAGTCTGGAATTTCAGTAGTTGTAGATGAAGCTGTGGTAGTGTAAATCAGTCTGGCATATTAGTAGTTGTAGATGAAGTTGTCGTAGTGTAAATCAGTCTGGCGTATTAGTAGTTGTAGATGAAACTGTCGTAGTGCAAATCAGTCTGGCATATAGTAATTGTAGATGAAGCTGTCGTAGTGTTCTGAATATATCGTGTGGCTTTCTTTTCAAAAACAAGCAGCTTTTTTTTTTCAGAATTACCATAGGGCTTAGACTTTTCTTCCCACCTTGTTCCCATCGTTTGTTCCCTTGTTTGTTTTCATTTTTACTCTGTGTTAATTTATGTATCCAAGACTATTCAAAAATTGTGTAACCTACTCCATGTGATTCTTTATGTTTTTTTTTATTTTTACTTTTTTTTTAAATTTTAAATAAACACGTACGTCATACAGGGCAAACCAAACCGAGAAGATCTTGCAATCATTCGGGCCCTGAATGATGGCGCTTTAATATATCGTGTGGCTGTGTAGTTTGATCTAAGGCCCCTATATAGACGAGCCGGCGCATCAAGATTAAGTTTGACCACTTTGGATCCAGAACGTGATTGAGAGTTGTCTTTTTCGGTGAGTGGTTGTCTTTTCAGGCGAGTAATCGCGTTTTGGTAATTTTTCCGGTGAATTTAACAAAGCTTGGCAATGTCCCGAAACTTTTTCTGGTAACCCTAGAGCCGCAACAATAAAAATTGAAAGTCAAAGTTCATAAGTTGGATCCAAAGTGGTAAAACTTAAGCTTGATGCGTCGGCCTGTCTATATAGCGGCTCTAGTTTGATCTATTGTAGCGTAGATGAATTTGGTGTAATGGGAAATAATATGACTTAGTGTAGAATAATCTGGAGTATTGTAGATGAATCTGGTGTAGTGTAGTAAAATCTGTCATAGTATAGATGAAATTGTCGTAGTGTAGATGAATATGAAGAAGTGTAGATGATCTGGATCTTGAAAGACTCAGCTTAGTAAATTGAATGAAGTATAACTTTGGAGTGAACTTACAGACCAATTTATTCATTTTCTTATTTTCATGTTTACATTGCAAATAATTTTATGCTTAATATCTTAGCTCCATGATTTTTTTGATGACGTTCATTTTACATTTTTGCTTGTCTTCCTTTTCCATTCCACCACTATTTTTCTGTTTTTGTTCTGTCATCTTCATAATCAATACATCCTTACCCCTGACAAAAATTTTGATCCTCAAGGGAAAAAAAATCTTTCCATGTGGTGTTTCTCCGTCGAAACTGGCGTGTTTTTTTCCCACCGTGAAAGGACTTGACTGGCCACCTCGTGAATATCGATCGTCTGCATCCCTCGATGCACCACCCCACTGGTGAGGTCTCTACCCCCGTCAAATCTCATTCCTAGCCTCCATCGACGTCACTCCCCCCCCCTAATCAGCTTCTACTGTTCCCCCTTCGTAGTGGGTGGACGCGTTCCCGCATTTGGGCTCTCTGTGGAATGATGAGCTTCACATAAGCACGCACATCTAGAACTTGATGTTGCTGGAAGTTTGCTAGGTTGGCATTTGTTTGGTTTCGGTGGTAAGTGCAAATTGATTAAGCTTTACCCTTTTTTGTCTGTATGTTTGTTTCTTGGTTTCAACAGTTTACTTGATTGTGTATGGACTTGTTACACTTAGCATCTCATTTGCCAACTCTCAGTAATCTTTCCCAATCACCAAATTGGTCGCGTTAGTGTCTAACAAAATTAATCTTAAAATCAGTATAAAGAAAAAAAATGATTTTGGTTGACTAGTTTTGTCGATGCTTCTAAAAGTAGTGAGTGAATTTTTGCATTATTTAATGGCATGCAGGGGAGTGATGAGCTTCACATAAGCACGCACATCTACAACTTGATGTTGCTGGAGGTTTGCGAGTTTGGCATTTGTTTGGTTTTGGTGATAAGATCAAATTGCTTACTTTATTATATGTGTGTTTGCTTCTAGATTTGAACTGTCCATTTGGTTGCAGATTGATATTTTTAACTTGGCATCTCGTTTGTCCACTCGCAGTGATCTTTCCAAATAACCAATTAATCGCGTTAATGCCAATCAAAATCAACCTTAAAATCAGGAAAAAGAAAAAAAAAAGCAATTTATGGTTGACTAGTTTTGTTGATGCTTCTAAAATTAACGAATGAATGTTTACGTTATTTAAAGGCATGCTAGGGAGTGATGAGCTTCACATAAGCACACACATCTACAACTTGATGTTGGTGGAGGTTAGCTAGTTTGGTATTTGATTGGTTTCAGTGGTAAGATCAAATTGATTACTTTTTTTGTCTGCGTATTTGCTTCTAGATTTGAGATATCCACTTGCTTGCAGAACCAAAAGTGCATCTGAAACTTAGCATCTCGTTTGTCCACTCACAGTGGTTTTCTGAAATAAAAAATTGGTCACGTTAATGTCAATTAAATTTAACCTTAAAATCAGGGAAAAGAAAAAACTATTTATGGTTGACTAGTTTTGTTGATGCTTTGAAAAGTAATGAATGAATATTTACATTGTTTAATGGCATGCAGGGCATCTGTTGCGTTGTTGCACCTATTTTTTTAAACATTTATACTTGTAGATTTAAAACACCTGTTTGTTTGCATATTTAACTAAGTGATGCGCGAAAATCTTTTACTACTATCCTTCCGAATAACCATTTCGTGCTTAAACATCGAACAATATCAGGAGAAGAACTGAGTTTGGTGATTGGTTGTTTTGTTAATAGCTCAAAAACTAATGAATGAATGTTTGTTTGGTTTAGTTGTGTGCAACTTGAATCTCCGTTGTAATGCTTTTTTTTTTTTTTTGTATGTTTATGTGTCTTGGTTGTATGTTTAATTTACTGATATGTGTAAAACTGGCTGTAATACTACCAAATAACCAATTCATCGCTTGACTGGCAAATAACATTAACTTTAGAATCAGGAGGAGGAAAAACTGCTTTTGGGTGACTCATTTTGTTTTGCCTCGAAAAATAGTGACTCATTGTTTGCATTGATTAATCTTCTGCAAAGGGAATCACCATGAGGTTGCTGTACTTATTTATTTGCATATTAATGCTTGTAAATTTAAGATGTCCATTCGGTTGCATATTTAACTAAATGATGAAAGTTAACCTTGTCGTCATCTTACCAAATAACAATTTCGTAGCTTAAATACTGAGCAACATTAAATTCAAAAATTGGAAAAGCACAAAATGTTGTGATTTGGTTGAGTTCTATGCAACTTGAATCTCTATTATAATGCTGTTGTTTCTTATTTGTATATTTATGCTTCTAGATTTGTCCATTGGGTTGTATATTTATTTTGGCCAGTCCGTCGCTTTAATGTCAAACAACATGAACCTTGGAATCAGGAGAATTGAAAATTGCTTTTAATAATGTGATGTATCACATTTTCATGCATTTATATACAAGTTTTTTTTTTGTTATAATTATTTCTGCATTTATAATTGACTGCACAGTAAAATTCTTTTATGAGACTGTTAACTCATTATTCATAATAATGCTACACCTTTTGTTCTTTTATTGAATAGTAATACTGCAATGCTTTTTTTAAGTATAATTTTAGTTTGCAATGCCATAAATTATTGTAATGCTTTCATGTTTATCTTTTATTTCATATTTGTGAAATTGTTCATAGTTTTATAGTTTATCGTTTTTGTGGAAGTATATGTTTAACAAGTAGTTTTTGTTCCTTTTTTGCAAAATTTTTTTATACACGGCATTAATACTGGTATTCTAGCATCGTGTTAAAAAAACCTGAATACCAAAATTGTATTTTTGATAAGTCAATGTGTAGTATCGCACAGAGTTGATCATGATCATTTACAGTACCATTAGTAGCTCCTTACAGTAGGCTCACCTGCAGAAACTATAGCATCGCCGAAAAACGCGATTTACAGTGTAGCAGGTGTGTTATGGGAGAAAAATCAAAAAATAATAATTAGGGGTGAAATTTTTCATGTTGAAGAAATACTTTCACAGATTTGTAACGAAAGCTTCCTACTTGTGTTTCGGAAGTCCTGATAGTGTATTGTGGGTGCTATCTTCAATGCCAGAAATTGAGTTCGACAAAATATGGCTGTTTCTTGCTAGCTCCCTTTTG
>JAXGGA010025084.1:0-11071 GCA_038373865.1 Uloborus plumipes | reverse complement strand
CATTCTTGACACTGTAACGTTTAAAACTAAAAAAAAATCACTCTTCTACCACAAAAATTGACCGAGTTATGACGTTTTGAAAAATCAAGATTTTGCATTGTTTCATGACGTCATCGAGAGATCGCTTAAGGGACCGTATGCGAAATCCTTCAAAATCTTAATTTTTCAAAACGTCATAACTCGGTCAATTTTTCTGGTAGAAGAGTGATTTTTTTTTAGTTTTAAACGTTACAGTGTCAAGAATGTTTTACTAAATATGATTGATAGGACTGGGGGGCTGTATAAAAATTTGAATTTCGTAACTCTTTCAAAATTTGATTTTTTGAAAAACATTGAATGGACCCAAAATTCCTTTCGTAATTTGGAGATTTTTTCCTAAATAAACTATATGCTTATCTCTAACGGTTTAGAAATTAGCTATTGGTCCACGATTGGAGTGGACACCCTGTATACGAGCCGGCGCATCAGGATTAAGTTTCACCACTTTGGATCCAGCGCATGTTTCTGTGTTTGAGTGGTTGTCTTTTCTGGCTAGTAAACGCGTTTTGGTAATTTTTCACTGTGAGCAATTAGTAGCGGCACGTGGATTTGGCAAAGCGTAGCAATGTGCCAAAACTTTTTTCTGGTAACCCTACTCCGCAACAATGAAAATTTGAAAGTAAAAGTTAAGGAATTGGATCCAAAGTGGTGAAACTTAATCTTGATGCGTCGGCCTGTCTATATAGCGGCTCTAGGCTGGATTAGAGCCGCTATATATAGACAGGCCGACGCATCAAGCTTAAGTTTTACCACTTTGGATCCAACTTATGAACTTTGACTTTCAATTTTCATTGTTGCGGCGCTGGGGTTACCAGAAAAAGTTTCAGGATATTGCCAAGCTTTGTTAAATTCAACGGAAAAATCACCAAAACGTGAGAACTCGCCTGAAAAGACAACCATTCGCCGAAAAAGACAACTCTCAATCACGTTCTGGATCCAAAGTGGTCAAACTTAATCTTGATGCGCCGGCTCGTCTATATAGGGGCCTTAGGCTGGATTAGCGAGAGCGCGACTTCACTGCTTACGACTTCTCGCAGATCCAACCTATCAAAACGAAGCGGCCATTTCCGCTTCCAGTCTATCCGCCATCTGTCCGCGGTTTAGCTTGACTATTATTTCTCCATGTTTTTGGCAACAAGTAAGAAGCAGATTTAATGTTTTGGTCAACAATTAAAAAGCCGAAATCATTGACATTCATTAGGACAGTAAAAGTAAATTAAGAAACATGCTTTGAAAAGTTTAATCCTTCTTTTTAAAAAATTATTTATTAAATTAATGCATATTATTTTTAAGCAATCACGATTGCTTAATGCTTTCACACGACCATGAAGACAAGGCGTGCTTGGAGGCGTGCATTTTATTTGGGGGGGGGGGCGCTCTCACGCCCCTAGATACACATTGAACATAATGAACATTATAGGATTTTTTATTTACTTCTTTCAGTTCCATCACTGAATCTATTAAAGATTTTGATGATAGAAAATGAACTGCGTGAAATTGAACAACAGAAAGTGGTTCCAAAAGGTATTTCCCTTTTTTGCATTCTATAAAGTTTTTTCTTCTTCTCTTTTTATAAATGCAAGGAACTTAATAAGAAAATATCTTAATTCAACTGCTTTTCAATAAAATTAGTCTCCTTTTTTTTCTTAATTTCCAGCGGAAATTCCTGCTACTTCGGACAATGTCAAAAAATACTTTGAGAAGTGATGATTGTTCGACATAATAAACTGTCATTTTGTAATGTTACAAATGAATTGCCGTGCTGTGTTAAGATTCAACTATGAAGGATTTTTACGTAATAAATAAACTAGATCAGATGTAGTGACTTCTTTTAATGTGATTTCAGTCTCTGTATTATAGCATATATAAAATATATATTACACAAATATCAGTATTAATAAAGAAGCTTTGCTGGAACAGGAAATTGGTTGTTTTCTCTGTTTTGTAATCTATGCTAGAGGATTTGTCGGAATCTACATTTTAAATAGGTAGTACGGAACTAGTTGTTATGGATCATGAAGGCAACAGACCAACTTTTTTCAGTTGTAATGTGCTTCAGCTGAAAAAGACTGGAGTTATTGCAAATGAATGAAATTACTGTTAGAACACGTTTGCTGCAGAAAATTGCCTAGCGGTCAGCTAAGACGATTCTATCAGAAAGACTCTATAGCAGGGGATGCAAAAATTTCGATGCGCGTCTTTCGTTCATTTCGAAGTGTTTCTACTTCGAATTCGACAAACTTGCCTCCCTGCTTACGTTAATATAGATCCGTAATATAGGTCTGCAAATGCGATGTGTCCAATTCCAGTTTGAAATTGAATATTCACCTTTCCGTCTCATCGGTAGTTTTACAGCAATAATTTTTGTTAAAATATTAGAAAGTAACAAACTGACGAATACGGGGAGAGGGGGATTTGCTAAATGTTTCAATTATTTTTTTCCTCAATTTCAGTTATTTAGTTTCTTTTTGTGTATTTCTGCAAGTTCCTTAAGACTCTTGTGCAATTTTGTTTAGAAATTAATCAAAGGACTTGTCATCTTGTTACTGAAAAAATTGGTCTTTGCTGCAGAAGAAATCAGTTGTATCTTAGAAGGAAGCCAATTCTACTTCGAAAATATTTGAAACATTTTTAGGTACACGAACATAAAAACTGCAACTTCCTTCCGAAATTCTTGCACCACTCTTCTGTTGCATATTGCATCAATCATGGTTGTTTATTAATAATTATTATTGATTAATAATGCGAAATTTAGAGATTTTTCAATAAAAGAAATTATCCACAATCAATTTTAAAAAAGAGGAACAAAATTTCATTTTTCTCCTTCAGTAAAGTCTTTCGTGTCGTGGACAAAAGTAATAGTCCAAGAGCTAGCAACGTCGAAAAACTATCAATTTTAAGACGTCTCTGGCTCTTTACATATATCTTCTCTCTATAATCTTCTAAGCAGCACGTCGGGTGTCTGGCCACAGACTCTGGCGGCCAAGAGTGGTTGCGTTTTTTGGCACACTTGTACTGGAAAAAATAGTGATTTTTAAGTCATTTTTGGGCAATTCCACGTCAAATCAATCATGAAAAAAAGTTTTTGACCTCACCATTTCCGATTTTAACAAAAATTGGTGTGAAGGACGCATATGACAAGATAAGTAATCCTGCCAAGTTTTAGATTTCTACTTCAAAAATTGTACGAAATACAGAGCTGTTAAAAAACGAAAAAAAAAAAAAGTTTTTACATGCAACTTCTTTTCTAATTATAGTAGAATAAAAATTCAAAAACCATTGTGAAGGCAAGAAATAGAGCTTTCCATTGATATATTACATGACATACTTACGACAGGTTTAAGTTTCTAATTGCCCAAAATGGTTAAAAAATCACTATTTTTACCAGCAAAAATGTGATGCGCAGTAAAAAACGCAACCACTCTCGGCCGCCAGACACCCTGCATGCTGCTTAGAAGAGCACGGGGAAAGATATATTAAAGAGACTGACGTCTAAAAATAATCACTCGAAAACGTTGGACTTGCCAACCAAATAATTTAGTTACGAAACTTCCTATAAAATGTTTACCGAAAAGAAAAAAAACAAGTACATCGCCCTTCTTTCATTTTGATCACCGATACTCATCTACAGCTACTTTAAAGGAAAGGTAGAAGCTGCGTTGGGTCATTATTAATGTTTCACTCACAGTAATTGCTTTTATGTTGGTTGAAGAATTTACTACATATACGATTAAGAGGAAGACTGGGAACGCTTCGCTCAACATCCGCCCTATTTCAGGGCTATCATTATTTTACTGCGGTAAAGTAGACCTCGTGTTCTTCAATATTCAAAAAATAATACAGACACACACACATAAATATAGTGTTCCGTTTTAACCTGCAAGACCTTTATTTTCGTGACCGTTAGTCTTAGATGCATACATAAGAGGCTGGTGCACCAAAAAAGTGTGGGGTCTGGAGAAATGCAGGTGGAGGGGGAATGGGGAACGGTGGAGTTAGGAGGCAGTACCTCTAAAGTTTCTTTTAATTATTATTCTTTCAAATTAGACTTGATTATTGGACTTTTAACATTAGTGATTTTAAAGGACCTATACAAAATGTAAAAAAATGGCCTCCAAAATGAACCAGGCTGGTTGATTTTCATTCAATTTAATGAAATACCATGAGAAAAAAGTCCGTTGTTTGGAAGTTTCAGCTTTTAATTTGGTGAAATTAACTTTAAAATTAAAAGTAACTCATTACTTTTTAACCTTGAAAAGTGAGGGGATATGATCCCTTTACTTTTGTAAGTGAGGGAGCAGAGCCCTGTACGAGCCGCGTATAGATGCATACTTCCAGTTTCAAAAATGGTCAAAATGAAGTGCAGAGTTAAGATGTTGAAAGTTTGAAGCGGGGAAAAAAAATTAGTTAAAAAATACGAAATATAATTTTTAATACGGACTCTAGGTCCCCCAATTTATGTTTAGTAAAAAAAATACCTCCATTGTAAAATAATTCCAACACAAAAAATTGAAAGATTTGAGAGTAAAACTCGTAAAGATATTTAAGTTCGAAGCTTTCAGGACCTGCGCAGGAAGTGAGATCGGAACGTATCGCCCATTCTACTGAAGCCACTATACTGCCGTGGTAAGCACAAAATTGAGTTATCGCCACCAAGTAGCTCTTTGTGATGCATTTTACCGAAATACTAAGTTTTATGGTCATTTGAAAAAGGGAAACATCTCTTTTAAAATTCTGAAAAAGTATCATCTCAGTCAAATACATGGTGGAGTAAAACTTTAAAGAGTAATATCTCAGTTTGAGTTCGACTGCGGATACCATTTTTGCGTTTAGCACGGCAGAATAGTAAAAGCAATCTCGTTCAAATATCATCACTTAAATTCTGTACCTCAATTTACCTAAATTCTGTACGGCAGTATAGTAGGCTAGCCATATTTTCCCCGAATGATGTTATTGACAGCGAGTGTAAAGCGTTGCAAGTCACAAAACGCGGCCTTTCATATCTCGGTCATTATTGTTTGTACTAGTGTCTTTTTTTTTTTTTTTTTTTTTTTGTGCTCTTGATTTCTTTAAATATCCTTGCATCATAAAATGCAGATTTTAATTGATTTATATATACATAAATATATTCTGCTATGTTTAGTTAAAACATCACTTATAGTCATAAAAACTAACATTTCTTTGAAAATATCTTTTCATACTTTTTCACTTAAAATCTCATAAGTTGAGGTGCTGCCTCAATATTAAATGTTCTGCGAAATAATAGATTTTGATCATTTTATTTCGACCTAAAATAAATAATACTAAACATTTTAGGAAATTTTTGAAAAATAAATCTTTTCTCAGAAATAGAATAGTAACTATTCCTAGGATCGGAATTGTAAAAAAAAAAATAGTAATGGTGAAATTGGTAATATTAAAAGTAATCATTATGATCATTAATCGGTAATTGGTCAATTCAATTGTCAGTGCATCCCTAATAACGATGCAGAATCACAGGAAGAATTTCCTAGTTGTGTTTGAAGATTATTATGATATGACCTGTAATTTGTGACCTGATCAAAATTACAGTGAAACCTTGATTTCACGTCCCCCGAATGAACTTTTCCCCCACATTTTACGTTTTCTCAGCAGGTCTCAGCAGTTGATTTCTATTTCACGTATTTTACGTTTTTTTAACTGAGTCCTTTGAAACACAAAATCGGAGTTTCACTGTACTTAAAAATAAACAAAACAATGAAGGCAAAAATTTAAAAAACAGTAAAGCATTTTGTAAATTTGTGTAAGGAATAATAAACACTAAACAAGTTCTTTGAAATAAATTATTATTCTATCACTTTTTTTTTCTTGCCTTGTGCACAAATTTGCATATAAGATTTACATAATAGAAGATTTTTTAATGCAGCTACACTGGAACACTACAGTAAAAGTAGTAAAATTACATTCACAACACACTTCAGATCGCAAATTTTTGCAGCTATAAAAGCTACATGTCAGTATGCATATAAAATAAATGAATTAAAATATCACAGTTCTTTACATAACAAATTTAAAATTCTAAACTCATAACATATTTTCTAGTTAAATACAGATAAATTTTTGATAAATATAAAAAGCTAATTTTATTACATGCTTTATATTATGCCAGTCAACACACAGTTTGAGGGAAAGTTTTGCAGATAAGAATATAAATAACAGCTTGAAAATGACTAGTAGAATAAAACATAAATTGACCCTAAAGAATCTACCTGAATCACACAGCTTATAGAGAGCTACCTTACCTACAAGACCTTGGTAATAATAATTCCTTGTGTTTCAGAGAATTAGACAAAAACCAATGTGATCAATTATTAAAAAATATATAAAAGCATATTTTAGGTTACTTGTTAAACTCATAAAAAAATAGAACAAAAAACACACAACATAAAGAACACACAGTACTTTACAAACTTACTCAATGCCAAACAATTATACTTTCAAAAATACACTTTTTAAAACTCATTCTACATTTATGCATGAAAATCATTATTAAATTCATGTCACTTTGTTTAGTAATTGCTTTATTTTTAACAGCAATAGGTAAAATAAATGTAATACAAATATCAAGGATTACATCAAGTACCCCTGTTTTTCTTCATACGTTATATTTTTTCAATCAACATTTTATGGGTGACTCAAAGTTTAAAAGTTCAGAATCCAGGCACATGAAATGCATAAATTTGAACTAGATACAAAATACATTTCTAAAAAAAAAAGAGATCAGGTGAAAAAAAAATTAACTTGTATCATGTCTTATAAAATATTTTACAGTCCATAAGTTGAAAGAATTTAATTTGGGGGAAAATATATTTGAAATATTTCATAAGTAGTTTAAATTATTCATTAAGATTACTACTTTGTTTTAATTAAGATTGCAACAAAATTAACAACATTTAGAGGAAAATTAACTCTGAATATGGGGAAGATAAAAAAGAACAAATCTCAGGAATGAGTTTTGATTAAATATTTTTAAGACTATTATTTTAGAATTGAAAAATTATTTATTCAGTGTTGTTAAAATTAACAGAACATGATGCAGCAATCACATAAAACTTTAATACATAATGAGAAGTTCTTCTTTTCAAAAAATTTGGATATAATGGAACTACTCTAATTCCCATTGTTATTACTACTTCAATTATGTCTAAGAACAAAAAATCAAGTTCTTAAACAATTATGTTGACATTAAACCAAAAAATAGTTAATAATAAGCTATCTTTCCAGAGAATGAGGGACCTAAAGCTTTTCAATTGATAATTTATACACATAAAATCAAATAGAAAACAGGAAATACTTAATACATAAAAACAGATAACGTACACCAATTGAGTTCAGAATAATTTTAAAAAATAGCAGGTTCTTGTATGTTTTAATAAATGCAGCTGCCCAAAATGTGTAATAAAATTACGGAATTTACAAAAAATATAAATACAGCGATTGGTTATACCAGCTAGATACAAGATACAGATTAAGGCTCACATATAATTTGCCGGTTAGAGCAATTTGACATTAAGCTCTTGAGTATAAACCTGGAACTTCAGTAGAGTAATTCAGTATTTCTTAAAAACAAATTGCAGATTCAAACACCAATACATGAATTACATTGAACAAGCATGTTACAAAAGTTGTACACAACCAAGGACATGAAGTGCCATTTGATTTACGTAAAAATCATTCCATGCATATTGCTCTATCAGATCATGATCTAAAAACACTAAGCACATAATTATCTTTTACATAAAAAATTTATGCTCCAATCAAGTTTCAATTATGTAAAACACCTATCTGGTCTAATTTTACAATACAAGCATCTTAAAAAGTCACAGAAAAAAAAGAAAAACTCCTACTTAAGATTCACTAATTAACTAGACAAAACAAAATACAATAACTTATTGCTCAAGTTTATAACTCAAACATAAAATTAACGAAAAAAATATACCTGGAGACAAAATTTGAGTAACAGCATTTTATAAAATATGACAATGTTGTTTCAACCATAATTACATTCTAAATGCATGAATAGTTTTTAAATATTGCAGAAACAAATATAAGCAAAAAAAAAAAAAAAAAGATGTTGTAAATAATACTAAAAAAAAAAAAAACTTTCAATGAATTAAGTAAGCAAAACATTACTGACAATGTTAAAATTTAGAATCTGAATAAATCCAAATCATAATTATTATAGTGCTCCAAAGAAAATAGAAAGACAAAATTTGAAATTTTTACAGCTTGACATAGTTAAAATTACTTGATTCATGATCTCATAGGCAATGCATAATTATCAGAACAGATCAGTAGCATAACATCCTTTAAAAGAAAAACAATTAAATAAAGGCACTTCTTGGCAAACAGGGTAGAGCTTAAACAAGGCATTCTCCGAACAGCTGTTACGAATGGCACTGGTCATCTAAGTCCTTTTGTGAGAGGAGTAGACAAAACATGCCTAGACTTTTCTCCTAAATGAAGTTTTGACAAAACAGGTGTCTCAATCCACACAGGTGCATCAAGTTGTATTATGATTTTGCCGATTTTTGAAACGGTTTTATTAAGTACAACTTGTCACCCCGAGGACTAGTATATATTGGAGCTCGCTTGTAATGTTCCACCAGATCATCTAAGGTGTCAAACCTTCTCTGCCCAATGCAAAAGACTTTACCTTCCACGTGTACCCGGAAGTGCTTATTTCTAGCTGCAGCTTTCAGTGATATAGAGTAATCACCAACCTGAAACAGTCATGATTACAGACAAATTAAAGCAATTGTATTAACATTTAGGTCAAAATTAAATTAAAGTCTTTAAAAAAATGAAATAAATTTACACTTACAAAACACCTAAAAAATTTCAGTGCATTATTTGAAGGTTTTTTTTCTTTAAAAAAAAAAACTATTAAAAGTAAACAAAATACATTTGCTGATGAAGCAAAAATTTTGCTTCAGCTACTCTTTAGACCAGCAGTTGGCAACTGCTGGTCTGTAGCCTAGGTTTGAACTGTGAAAGGTTTTAAAAAGTGTAAACATTTGAAATTATTCTTTTTCTACAGTCAAATAATCAATTTACTGGTTTTTTTTCTTTTAAAAAACATTTACTTATTTATTTTCGTCATTAAATATCGTTATATGACAGTTATGGGAAATAAAAAAAACAAAATATTTTCATTCAATTAAAAATTTAAGTCTAAAAATCTTTTTAAAATACATTATCATTCTCTGTTTTAAGCTTAAATGCAATGTAAAATACGAATAATCTTTGAGCAATAAAATATTGTTGAGTGACGATTCTAAACCCTCTAGCATTGTAAAGAAATGGAGTAAACTGTTCCTATAGACAGGATCACCTCTTATTTTATATAATGTCCTTGAACATTCTTCTCTGCCATCTGGTAGTCCTACACTTTTTTCTGAGTGTTTTTACTGTGTTTACTGTTTCATATTTTATTGTATGATGCGCATGTGTCAGGTCTCTTCTGAATTTTTAAAAATAGGGGGAAATGCAAAGTAACATTCAACAAGGAAGTAGCAAGTGAACAAAAGCTCCTTAATCTATCACTCCCTTTTCAAATGGAACAGTTTGTGGCTGCCAGGAGCAGAGTTCAAAAACAAACAGTATGTTGCTTGTATGTGTTTGAATAGAATGCTTTTACCTTTTATCATTTTGAAACCACTGCCACTGCACACATTTGGATTCACAACAAATACTCTACGCAATTATCATGCAGTCTAATGATTTTTTTCTTGTCCATCCAGTCATCAAAACATTGCGATGAAACTTTGAAATTTGACAATGAGCAAGTTTTCATATTTTGGAAAAAATATTCTCTTATTGACACATTAACCATACAATTTAAACTGACACACTATATAGGTTACAAATTCTTGAATATAATTAATATTATGCTCCATATTCAAGAATTTTTCTTTGAAATATGATGATTGCTGAAAACTTAAGTGTCACACAAATTACAAGTTTTATTACCAATAATTTATTATAAAAAATTAAGAGTAATTATATTGTACATGTATTCGTTCTATAAAATGCTATAAAAGAAGATAATATTTATTAATGCTTGGTTAATAGTTTAAATTTATGCTTAGCTAATGAAAAGATCTGGGGGGAAAAAATAGTGTAAGAATGTCACACATATTATAATGGAACTGCTCACCTTAACTTCATAACAGATCCTACAAAACATTTCTTCATTTTCAAATTTTAGCTATTTGTATTACAGTAGAGTGACAAAACGGAGTTAAAGCCTAAAATCCTGTCGACCCTTTTTTTTTACTATTAAAAAATAAACGTCTAGCAATTTTTATACTCAACTGCAACCTTTCTTGACTAATAGAGAAATAAGCTGAGATCAAACAAAGGAAGTAGTTCCTTGCGCGGTGTCCGAATTTCGGGGAAATTATATCCTTCCCTTTAGAAATCGAATTGGAGTGTTTCATCTACGCATATGTAGCTTTTTTTTGTTATAATATTCGTAATTTTCTTAATATTTTCAATTTTACAAACGGAGTAGCACAAAAGCGTAATCCATTTGAATCAAACGCGGCAGCCAATAAGAGTTCACGCACAGTTGGCGATCTCCTCTAATTCGCCAAGAAGGTTTCTGTTAACTCTGTTTTTCTTCTGCGCGTAGTGATTTCAGTGTCAACTTAAGTTGCTGTCGAGTATAGTGAAACATGGTTAAATACTGCTGTTGAACAAAACTTACAGTGATTATTTGCAATAATACACAAAATAACTCATACTAAAACAGACATAAACCAAAATTTAAAGACCAATTACAATGGAGCAGATGCGATAAGTTCAGAAATTGTCACTTTGTTTTTATTACTATTGAATTTTTGATTAGCATTAATGTAATATGGAATGAAAAATTGTTATGTTGCAATACTATTCTGTTTTAATAACTCAAAAGAAAGATTGCCATTTCTTTGCTCCAAAATCTGCCAAATATTAAAACTAGCACAAAACACTCTCCTGGTCCCCCAAA
>JAXGGA010025083.1:0-11071 GCA_038373865.1 Uloborus plumipes | reverse complement strand
TCTAACCTGGGGATTGAATTGACTATTATTTTTACTCTAGGTAAGTGAGCTAGCATTAACTTGTAGATTGGTCAGCTCCCCCTCCCTTCCTTCCTGACCCAACCATTTCCCCCCCAAACTGTTTAAAATGCTAAAAAAAAGCTTCTTTGATACAAAATGAACAGTAAACTTGTTTAAAGTTGATAAATGGACTTCATTATAACAAGGCAAAGTACAACCCTTCCCCCACCCAAATATACCATTAACGCTATACTAATATGAAGTCTCACCTGGGGATTGATTTGAGGATTATTTTCCCCCTAGGTATATATTGTTTTTCAGACGAAGTTTTTTCGTTTTCACTCCGAACTTCACAAAGTGTACTTCCATTCAAAATCTGAATTTAAACTTATGGTTTCATTTCATCCCCTCCCCCAGCACCAATCTTCAATTTTGAAGGGAGGGAATAAATGGGTCGCCCCAAGATCATAGCAAACAGCAAAATAGCACTGTTTCCCCTTGTTCTCATAATGTTTTCCCATTATTTTTACACAAAACTGAAAAGAAATTAAAGTGTCACGTTATATGTCAGTCCCCATCACTGCCTTTCCTTTCTCTTACTGGACAAAGGTCATGAGCTAATAGGAAAGAGTAACAAACAGAACAAACTGAAACACTACCAGACATCAGTAGAGACTAAGGCTTTGAAATGGGGCTAGGCGGGATGATAAAAAAAATAAAAGTTTGGAGTGGAAAGGTAGGGTAAGGGGGGGGGGGGAGCAATCTGTAAAGAAGTTAAACAACATGTGAGGTTGTGCTCAAAAAAGCAGTGTTTGTTTAATATATATATATATATAGATAGATATATCTTGCTGCATTACTTTCCTTTATAACAAAATGAAAAAGAACACAAACGATTAAAAAATTAAATAACAGCTGTACACTAGATAATGTGGAAAGATAGTAATGGGGACACAGACATATGATCTGATATTTTGATTTATTTTCTGTTTTGTGCGAAAAGAATAGAAAAAACGATGAGAACAAGGCGAAACAGTGCTATTTTGCTGTTTGCTATGATATTGGGGCGACCTATTTATTTCCTCCCTTCAAAATTGATGATTGGTGCTGGGGTAGAAGATGAAATGAATCATAAAGTTAAATTTCAGATATTGAATGGAAGTATACTTTGAAGTTCGGATCAAAAAGAAACACTTCGTCTGAAAAACAATATATATATATATATACCTAGGGTGAAAATAATCCTCAACTCAATCCCCAGGTTAGACGTCATATTAGTATAGTGTGAATGGTATATTTGGGTGGGGAGGGAGATACTTCGTCTAGTTTATAAGGAAACCCATTTCCCCACTTTAAATAAGTTTATTATTCATTTTGTATCAAAGAGTTTTTGTTTTTTTAAAACATTTTAAACAGTTTTGAATTAATAAAGAGTGGTTGTGCGGGGAAGAAAGGGGTAGGGGGTGAACCTGACAAATCTATAAGCTCATGCCAGCTTACTTTCAACATATTCATGTTTGTTTACTACTTTTTAGACCATCACGAGCAAGAGAACTTAGTATTTAAATAAATAGAATCTAAAAAACATCATTTTTTTCCTATACAGTTTTATTCAAAAATTCAAAAAAATATGATCCCATTGAGATCCCAATCTAAAAATTTGTACAAACATAGATGAAATACACAAAAATTTTTGAGAATTTTTTCAAAAAAATTCATTATATTGTTACAAATCTTGTAAATAGTTGTTGTTTTTCCTGCCTTGCATCATTTTCATTAGTTTTGGTTTTATCTGACGTCATGTTGCAAAAGTATCTGAAGATATCACTTTTATCACTTGTATACCGGCCCTGTAACACTTTGTAGTTTTTACACTTGCCCTAACTTTAATAAGCGTGAAGACATTTTCGCTCGGAGTGGTGTTTTTCTTTTTATTTCTAGCGTTTTCTTGAATGAATTGTTTAAAGTTATGAATGATTTGGAATATTCCAGATATTACTAGAAAGTTGTCGGGAATTCTTTCCGTGTATAAATAGCTGGCCTTGAACACAAGTCAGTCAGTTGTTTTCAGATTTGATCTGGTGACTCGTTTTCGTTCGCTTGGCGAATGGTTGTTTTGCTTTTGTAATTGCTTAATTACTGTTCACGTTTGATACGTGGTGCTGAGTTACTGTTGAGAGTACAGTGTACTGTTTTGCTACCTAATTGCTGGATGTTTAGCAATTGTTTCCTGCTCATATTGTAAATAGTGTAAATACTTGTAAATAAATTTATAGTTACTTCCTCAAGATTAGAATGCTCATTTGAAGAAAGTTGAAGGTGCTACGGACTCGTTACAATTTTGGCGCCCAACGTGGGGCATCTTCAAGAACTTTCTTGGAATTATCTGTGAACTTGGACTTTTCTTCCTAAGGACTTTTTGAATTCGGAATTTTATAGTGATTACTCGAGCAATGGATGAACAACTGAAACAACTCCTTGATGCGATCAACGCTGTGAAAAGTGACCTCAAGAATGATATGGCGACTCTGGCTACTAATCAAGAACAATTAAAGAATGAGCTATCTACTAATCAAGAACAATTAAAGAATGAGCTGGCTACTAATCAAGAACAATTAAAAAAGGATCTAGCTGAAGAAATTAAAAGCGATCTAACGTCAATGAAAAGTTTGGTGGAAAGTAAATTTGCCAATATGGAAAATAAAGTGGAGGCTCTAAAAGAGAAAGTTGACAGCGTTGAAGATCGAATTACCACAGTAGAAAATCACGTGGAAAAGAAAATTAAAGAAATTGAATCAAAGTTATCAGCATCCTCCAACAACTCAAGTGACTGTGTAGCTGCAGCTGGAACTTCGCGTCCATCCATCAAACTGGCCACGTTTGACGGGAAGACCTCGTGGAATATTTACAAGAAGCAGTTCCTCATCGTTGCAGAAGCAAACTCCTGGGACTCTTCCACGAAAGCCTGTCACCTTGCAGCCTCGCTGAGAGGGGATGCAGCTGACATACTACAGACCTTCCCAGAGGACAAGCACCGCGACTTCGATGCCTTATTATCGGCCTTGGAGCTTCGCTTTGGCGAAGCATGCCAAAAAGAATTCAGCCAACTCCAGCTGAAATCCAGACTCCAGAGGGCTGGAGAGACTCTACAAGTTTTTGCAGCAGACGTTGAGAGGCTTTCCCATCTCGCCTTCTCGGACTGTCCTTCGGGTGTTCGCGATAACCTGGCCCTGAACTACTTCATAGACGGAGTGCGAAGTCCAGAAGTCCAGACGGCTCTCCGGATGGCGGACATCCAAGATCTTAAATCCGGTCTAGTCTACGCAATGAAGTTCGAGGCTGCACAGCAAATATCCCGCAAGGATCGCCATTCTATCAGGGGCTTGGAAGTGAGTGCCCAGGGTTCGAACTCAACTCGTCTCTCGGACATTGAGCGACAAATCAAAGAGATGTCGGGGACCCTGAAGAAGATTTCGGCTCACAAAGACCAAGGTAGACAAACACTGAAGTGCTGGAAATGTGGCGGTGAGGGCCACGTACGAAGGAATTGCGAAGCTCGCCAAGAAAAGAAGACGTCTCCCAAAGTTTTCCAGATTTCCTCAAGAAGTGGCGGCTGCAATGGACTCTTCATTTACGCATATGTGAATGGGTTTCCCTGCGGAATGATTGTGGACACAGGAGCCAACGTTTCCATCATTAGGACTGATGTGGCTCATCGATTTGGACTCAAGATCTTATGGACGCCGCCCTGCGTTACTCTCCAAACTGTGACAGGTGACAAAATCGAGATTGAAGGGAAAGTGAACTTAGAAATAATGTTCGGAAGCGCCACTTACCATCACACGGCATTCGTCGCTGACATTACAGATCCCTTCATTCTCGGACTGGACTTTTTGAGAAAATTTGATTTTTCTATTGACTTTAAAAATAATGAGCTGCACTCGATGAGGGAAGACATAGCAATTTTCAACACCGAAAATAACTTAAAATCCGCTCATCAAATAATAGCCCAAACAGATTTATTGATTCCCTCTAGATCAGAAGTACTAATACCTGGCTCCCTCAAGGAAAACAACAGCTTTAAATTCGGCCTCATTGAATATCCTAACCAGAGTAATAGCCCAAAAGGAGTACTAGTGGCATCTACGCTTGTGGACCTTTCAAGGAATGCAGTTCCTGTGAGAGTCGCCAATGTGAGTGAAAGACCGAGGAATATTAAGAAAGGAGAAGTGTTGGCAACTTGTACTCCCGTAAACTGCATCATCAGAAGAATTGATTCCTCCGAGACTGTGTCTTCCGAGTCCTTGACTTCGAAATTAATTGGGAGTGCACCATTATCGCAGGATCAAAGGTACGCTGCGGAAAAATTGGTGGACAACTTCAAGCAGGTGTTTTCATCTACATCCGAGGATGTTGGTCGCACGAGTTTAACGCAGCATAGGATCGACACTGGAGATCATCCCCCTATCAAGCAGCATCCAAGACGACTACCGTTCGCCAAGAAGGAAGAGGTTGAGATCCTCGTAAAAGAGATGCAGGAGAATGACGTCATCGAACCCTCATCCAGTCCTTGGGCATCCCCTATCGTCTTGGTCCGAAAGAAAGACGGCTCCACCAGATTTTGTGTTGACTACCGACGCCTGAATGACATCACCAAGAAGGACAGTTACCCTCTTCCACGGATCGATGACACTCTGGACACCCTTTCCGGACACAAGTGGTTTTCGACCCTGGATTTAAAGAGCGGCTACTGGCAGGTAGAGATACACCCCGACGACCGAGAGAAGACGGCGTTTACAACCGGACAAGGCTTGTGGCAGTTTAAAGTGATGCCCTTCGGCCTCTGCAATGCACCAGCCACGTTCGAGCGTCTTATGGAATCAGTGTTACAAGGACTGTCTTATGAATCCTGTCTTGTCTACTTGGACGACATTATCATCATAGGACGCAGTTTTGAGGAACATTTGGATAATCTTAGGAAGGTGCTGCAAAAGCTTAAGGAAGCCAACCTGAAGTTAAGCCCGTCCAAATGTAATTTGTTCCGCCGTGAGGTGAACTACCTTGGTCACATTATCTCTTCCGAAGGTGTACGAACAGATCCAGATAAGGTATCTGCAGTCAAGAATTGGAGCCGCCCCGAAAATGTCCATCAGCTGCGAAGTTTCCTGGGGCTCTGCACGTACTACAGGAAGTTTGTGAAGGGTTTTTCCAACATTGCACGACCTTTGCATAAGCTGACGGAGAGCAAACAAAAATTTGAATGGTCCAAAGAATGCGAGGATGCATTTCTACAGCTGAAGGAGGCTTTAACATCAACGCCTATTCTCTCTTATCCTCAGCCTGAAAAATCCTTCATACTTGACACTGATGCGAGCCACGAGAGCGTTGGAGCTGTTTTATCTCAAGAAATAGACGGTAACGAACATGTCATCGCTTACTGGAGCAAATGCTTATCCAAGTCGGAGCGAAATTATTGTGTCACGAGAAAGGAATTGCTCGCCATAGTTAAAGCTGTAGAACATTTCCATCATTACCTCTACGGCCGTAAATTCCTGCTCCGAACCGATCATGCCTCTTTAACTTGGCTTTTGAATTTCAAGAATCCAGAGGGCCAGGTAGCCAGGTGGATACAGCGGCTCCAGGAATATGACATCGAGATTAAGCACCGAAAAGGTTTGTCACACGGGAATGCTGACGCATTATCAAGAAGACCTTGTTCCGAGAACTGCCATTATTGCTCCCGAATAGAGAAACAGTACGGGACGACAATCCCTACTGCCTGTCAAGTTACTGCTACTTCATCATCTTCAGATCCCGATCCATGGAGTGACGACCAAGTAAGAAAAGATCAGCTTGAAGACCCAGACCTAAAGCCTATCATAGAGTTAATGGAAAAAGACAGTCGGCGACCTAGTTGGCAAGACATTTCTATCTACAGTCCTGCAACGAAAAGATACTGGGCTCTATGGAACTCTCTCCAGCTGCGAAATGGCGTCCTGTATCGGAAATGGGAATCTGACGATGGTAAAGCATTCAAATGGCAGTTACTCCTTCCCAGATCAAGAATTCCAGACGTTCTAAAGGAGTTGCACAGTAGTCCGACTGGAGGACATTTTGGTGTGTTGAAAACCCTCTGCAAGGTTCGAGAACGCTTCTTCTGGAGCAAGGCGAAGGATGACGTAGAGAAGTGGTGTCATTCTTGTGACGCCTGTGCTGCCCGTAAAGGACCGAAGAGAAGAAGCCGCGGGAAGCTACATCTTTACAACGTAGGAGCTCCTTTCGAACGAATCGGGATCGACATTCTTGGTCCTCTACCGAAAACTACTGATGGGAACAAATACATCCTCGTTTCCATTGACTATTTCACCAAATGGCCCGAAGCATATTCCATTCCGGATCAAGAAGCTACCACTGTAGCAGAGACTCTAGTCCAGCATTGGATCTCGAGATATGGGACACCTTTGCAGATCCACTCCGATCAGGGGAGAAACTTCATCTCTGCTGTGTTTAAGGGCCTATGTAAAATCCTCAAAATTGAGAAAACTCGAACGACACCACTACACCCACAATCGGACGGCATGGTGGAGAGATTTAACAGGACAATCCTTAATAATCTCTCGCTTATGGTCTCCAAAAATCAACAGGATTGGGACAAGAAACTTCCTCTGTTCCTGCTGGCCTACCGCAGTGCTGTCCACGAGACCACCGGATATTCCCCATCACAGATGCTCTTCGGCCGAGAGCTTCGGCTGCCTTGTGATCTCGTCTTCGGTCTCCCTCCTGATGGGCCTTCATCGCCTGAGGAGTACGTCCAGGATCTCCAGGCCCGGTTGGAGGACGTTCATCACTTCGCACGGGAGCGAATCAACATCGCGACGGAGAAAATGAAGACCCGATACGACACAAGGTCCACTGGCCATGACTTTCAAGAAGGTGACAAGGTGTGGCTATGGAATCCCATCCGACGTAAAGGTCTGTCACCCAAATTGCAGTCGCATTGGGATGGACCCTACACAGTCCTTCACCGGCTGAACGACGTCGTAGTGAGGATCCAGAAGTCATCACATTCAAAACCTAGGGTTGTACATTATGATCGACTAGCCCCATACTATGGCCATAGTTCGTAAATTAAATGTAAAGCTACCATGGTAATTTGTTTGTAAATTTTGTATATAACTTTTGCCTTTAATTGTCTGTAATACTACTCCATCAATGTTATTATTTCCTTCATGTTCTCATTGTTATTGTTTATCATGTTTATGATTGGTCATCATGTAATGTGTGCACCTGTAAATTTTCCCTTGCTTCCTTTCTGGGGATTGTACTGCCCGGGACGTGCAGTCCTTGGGAAGGGGGCAATGTTACAAATCTTGTAAATAGTTGTTGTTTTTCCTGCCTTGCATCATTTTCATTAGTTTTGGTTTTATCTGACGTCATGTTGCAAAAGTATCTGAAGATATCACTTTTATCACTTGTATACCGGCCCCGTAACACTTTGTAGTTTTTACACTTGCCCTAACTTTAATAAGCGTGAAGACATTTTCGCTCGGAGTGGTGTTTTTCTTTTTATTTCTAGCGTTTTCTTGAATGAATTGTTTAAAGTTATGAATGATTTGGAATATTCCAGATATTACTAGAAAGTTGTCGGGAATTCTTTCCGTGTATAAATAGCTAGCCTTGAACACAAGTCAGTCAGTTGTTTTCAGATTTGATCTGGTGACTCGTTTTCGTTCGCTTGGCGAATGGTTGTTTTGCTTTTGTAATTGCTTAATTACTGTTCACGTTTGATACGTGGTGCTGAGTTACTGTTGAGAGTACAGTGTACTGTTTTGCTACCTAATTGCTGGATGTTTAGCAATTGTTTCCTGCTCATATTGTAAATAGTGTAAATACTTGTAAATAAATTTATAGTTACTTCCTCAAGATTAGAATGCTCATTTGAAGAAAGTTGAAGGTGCTACGGACTCGTTACAATATATTTTTTGAGAAATTTAAATTTGAAATTTAAATTTCATTTTTTGAAAAAGAAAATTTTTATCAAATTAGTCATGTTGCATATCCGATTAAGCGGCAACTAACGTACTTTAAAATGCCATTTACCAAATCGTTCTATCTATATTTGGTGCCGAGTTATGGTCCCTTTTATGTACCCTTATCCATGGAAAAACGAGGGTTTTTCCGAAGTTCAAAGTCTCATAAATGAAAAAATAATAGAGATAAAAATCCAAAAATTGAGACTTTTGATTACCTCAAGGGGTACAATTGATGAGCCAAATGCGAATGAAATACAAAAATGTAAGGTAAAATTTCTCTCAGATTTTGGATCACTTGACGTGGAATGACCCGTATACAATTTTTTTTTCAGAAGCCATCAGCTTCAACATACATGAGGACTGCGTGCTATGAGCTTTGCCTCCTGACAATCACAGGACAGATTTACGCCACAGAGAGGATGAAATAACATCCATGGGCAAGGCGGGATTCGAACCCGCGACCACTTGCTTACGAGGAGAGTGCTCTACCTCTAGGCCCACGTGGCCCCATACAAAATATCTTTCGAAAAAAAAGTCAGACATTTAATGGGTTAATTAACTGTAGTAATTACTACCAGTTGATAATTTCATTACTGATTTACCATTTCAATTGTGTGTAGTTAAGCATCAGTTGTTCGTACATGAGTAATTAGTAAATGATTCAAAAGTAAAGCTCCAAATATGGGGTACCTTTTTTTGCCACCTATAAACGACATGATTAAGGGAAAATGACAAAATTCCCGAAGAGTAAAATTAAAGATTCTGGTATTAGGGTCATATTAGTTTAAATATTGAAAACAAAAATTTTAGATTTGAATTTTAATTTTGGAAAAAAAAAAAAATAAATAAAAAACGCGGAACTAATATAACCCTAATTTAGAGCTAATGATTTATCTCTATCTTTCTTTTTTTTTATTTGCCTTCAAAAACACCTGAGAGTACTAAGTGAATGTACGCTATTTGAATTCCAATGGCTCATCGAAAAATTACATCTTAAACTAATAAGATTATTGTTATCGTTTGTTTCAGTAATAAAGGAATATTGTCTTTTATAGAGTGCGTCGCAAAAGTTTAAGCACTATGAAATTTTTTTAATGAAAAGAAATTTATTCAGCAGAATGCTTTCATATTTATACTGTAAGTGGCTACTATGATCCTAATTAAGTGTTTGAAATTTTGAAAAATGTAACCGCAACGAAAATCAGAAAATACAAAAGATATTTTTTTGGCTGTCGTAAAAGTTTATGCACAGATCAGATTTTATGCAAATATCTCTTGAAACGTGATGCGTGAAGAACCGGTGCGTTTTTTTTTGAACGAGTTATATAGTGTAGCAATGGCTTAAAATGTTATCAAGATGCCTAAGTTACTGCAGTTCTCGTCTGAAGAAGTTGTGAAACTCTGGAAGCTGAAAGCAGAAGGTAACTGTTATGCAAATTTCAGTGGTTTTAAATCGATCTAAACGTGGTATATAATGTTCTGAAACGTGGAAATCAATTTAAACCTGCGTTTCGCTCAGGAAGACCGAGAAAAACTACCTCTCGTAAAGATAGAAGAATTAAAAAACTGGCCTTAACTGAAAATTTGTCACTTAATCAAATAAAAACTAGACTTGTAACAAAATTATCACGTGATACCATAAGCAGACGAATAAAAGAATCAGGATTTATCAAAAAACAAAATTTAGCTCGCAAACCTTTTCTGAAAAAGTGTCACAAACAAGCAAGACTGCAGTGGGCGAAGCATCATATGCATTATAGTGACGAATGGATTACTGTTGTGTTCTCTGATGAAAAAAAATGGAATTAAGGCGGTCTATATGGGTTCTCATATACTACTGGCGTGACTTGAGGAAAGATCCAAAGTGCGTATTCAGTAGGCAACATTGTGGTGGCTCAGTCATGGTATGGGGCGCTTTTTGCTCCAACGGACAAACTTCTCTTAGCTTTCTAAAGGGTAGACAAAATTCAGAAAGGTATCAAGATACCCTGAGAAAGCATTTGTTACCATTTGGTGAAGTCCTAGGTGGTCCTGATTGGATTTTTCAGCAAGACAACGCTTCAGTACACAATTTCCGTAGTACAAAAAAATGGCTTGCTTCTCAAAATATTAGTGTAATGAACTGGCCAGCACTCAGCCCGGATCTAAATCCCTTAAAAAACATCTGGGGAATTCTCGCACGTGACGTATACCAGAATGGGAAGCAGTATTGCTCTGTTCAATAGCTTAAATCTGCAATCGAGGAGGCCTGGTACAGACTAACTCCCGAAACCTTCCATAATCTCGTGCTATCGATGAAAAAACGCATATTCGAACTCATCGGATGCAGCGGTAACACCATAGACTACTAAAAGACTTTTATGCTTTCTAAAATATATATATATATATTTCGTTTTTGTGCTTAAACTTTTGCGACAGCAAAATTTTTCTTTTATCATGTAATCGTATTTTAATTTCTATGAATTGTTTCCAAATTCGAAACATGGATTTGTAAGCTGTTTGTTTAATTACAGTAAAAATTTCAAAGCTTTTTGGTGTATACTTTTCGTCTTATTAAAAGATTTCGGTTGTACTTAAACTTTTGCGACGCACTGTATGTGACCCACACTGTTAATTCACTATAGCTATTTCATTTTACTATTAATAGCAAAATAGTCATAAATGTATATTCCTCTGACCTTTCCAAATACTAGTTTTTATACAAACATTTTTCACTTTAAGGGAACTGTTGGCGTAGTCAAGATTTTTAAAATCTGTCAAGCTCAGATTTCCATAACTTTTACTTGTAGGGGAAAGTTGGGTAAAACCGGGTAGTCGGGAGCAAACCGGGTACCCCCTTCTAGCCTCTGTAAGCGCTGCAACCGCGTGAAAAATAGAAGAACTACCTTCCACCTTGATGAAGAAGCTGTGGCGATTGCATCAGAATGCAATAGACACGCTTATCTCGTTCCTGTGATGGAAATTCTATTTGAGTGGTTTTTGCTTACGATTTTTGAGCAAAACAAAACCGAATTGTACTACGTTCCTGTTTCTGCAAG
>JAXGGA010025082.1:0-11074 GCA_038373865.1 Uloborus plumipes | reverse complement strand
GCATTTCAAGTAATTAAGCTCAGCAGAAAGTAACCTAGAATTGGAACAAATGGACAAAGCATGGGAAACAAAAGTTCTAAAAACCGCCTAATTTTTGTTTGGGGGGATGAGCAGATAATTTATGTGGCGGAAGAGTAACGGCAAAGGGTTTGTGAAAAACAGTAGTGTCGATAGTATTATCTTGACGAGTGATGGAAGCATCCAGAAAAGAGAGATGACAGTCAGATTCAACTTCTATAGGAGCGATTCCATACCAAATCACCGAAAAAAAAAAAAAGTTGGTCGCACGACCGACTCGGATTTTTTTTTAATTTGGTACACAGATTGATGGTATAGAGGTATGAAAAAGCCCAAAAGGAAAGTTACCTGCTCCACTTATTTTCTGAGATACATGCCCTCAAAGTTTGTCCGCCACGTCAAAATACTAAAAAAGTGATGTTATTTAATCATTTTTTATAAAAAATTGTACTCATGCAAAATAAAAGTGTTAGATATCTATGGAAACTAGTTACTCCAGGCATTCTGAAAAAAAATACTAAAACGTTCATAATTGAAAATTGCCAAGGTACAGGGCTCTTTGAAGTTGTCACCACAAAAAACTCTTGATTTTGCAGATTTTGCTAAAATTCAGGCATTTATTACAAAAAAAGGCAAACAAAACCAAAGGTTTTCTTCATCATCTTTCTGGTAGTGTACAGGTCTTACCCTGTAAATTGCTACGCAATAAATTTTTTGGGTTTCTCAATCCTTCTTGGAAATATTTTAGCTTAAAGATAAGCCTGTAAGGCAAAAAATGCGTTTTTGGCCATCTTGGCAGCCATTTTTCTCATAAAGGGGGAGCAGGTAGAAACTTGAATTAATTTTTTGTTTAAACAAGCCACTGATATGTTAGCTATTCACAGGAAAAAGAGTTTACTTTTGGTTATTTCTCCCATTAAGAGATATCCTTCTGACAGTATATGCATGTTTTTTCGCGACGAACCATATGCTTTTGTTCCCCCTCTCATGGACTTAAAATTAATTAAACAAAAAAATAATGATATATTTATTATTAGCTGTATTATCTACCGCAATATGTCATGAAATTTAATTTATTAAATCAATTGAACAATAAATTAGATAATTGATGAAAAAAAGAAAAAGTATTTCTCTGATGCCTGAGCATTATGCATTCATAATTAT
The DNA here is from genome assembly GCA_038373865.1 of Uloborus plumipes. Taxonomy (NCBI): domain Eukaryota; kingdom Metazoa; phylum Arthropoda; class Arachnida; order Araneae; family Uloboridae; genus Uloborus; species Uloborus plumipes. The sequence goes on along the minus strand of JAXGGA010025082.1, from coordinate 9,892 downwards.
AAAGCACTAAATGCTTTCTTGAGAAATTAATTAACATAAATGAGCTCTAAATAGTTATATTATAAGCAATTACCCAATCTTGTGATTGGGATAACTCCTGTTTTTAATTGAAGAATTTCTTGAATTAATCACATGAATATCAGGAAAATAAATGAGGTCTTTTCGTTTGATGTAGGAATATTTTATGACAAATTTCATTTGATGGGTTACTGAACTGAGCATGGTGATAAAGAGCTATTAATTTCAGCATCGAATTCCATTTTACCTTATTAACAGTTAAATATTTACACAAAATAATTAAATAAACAATTTAATATAAAGCCATGCTTGAAGAATTAAAATTCGTGCAACTAATTTATTCCCATACTGATCTTTACAAAAAATTGACATGCGTTGAGCACTGATAAGAACTGACAAGAAAAAGTTTACTCACTAAAATATTAGTTCACAGATACTATAAAGCATACATTCTATTTTCCACAAAATAATACTGCAACAAAGAATAAGGGTATCCTCCTGTTTATAGCCATCAATCAGGAACATCCAATCACAAGATTGGGTATTGCCTATGAGATAAATATTCGAAGCTCCTTTATTTTAATTTATTTTTCAAGAAATTATTTAGTACCTACCCCTTTATACCCTTGTTCTTTGTTGCAGTATTATTTTGTAGAAAATAGACTGTACGCTTTATAGTATCTGTGAACTAGTATTTTAGTGAGTAAACTTATTCTTGTCAGTTCTTATCAGTGCTCAACACATGTCAGTTTTGTAAAGATCAGTATGGGGACAAATTAGTTGCACTAATTTTAATTCTTCAAGCATGGCTTTATATTAAATTATTTATTTAATTATTTTTTAAATATTTAACTGTTAATAAGGTAAAATGGAATTCGATGCTGAAATTAATAGCTCTTTATCACCATGCTCAGTTAGTAGCCCATCAAATGAAATTTGTCATAAAGTATCCTACATCAAACGAAAAGACCTCATTTATTTTCCTGATATTCATGTGATATTCAAGAAATTCTTCAATTAAAAACAGGAGTATCCCAATCACAAGATTGGGTATTGCTTATAATATAACTATTTAGAGCTCATTTATGTTAATTAATTTCTCAAGAAAGTATTTAGTGCTTTATAATTATGAATGCATAATGTTCAGGCATCAGAGAAATACTTTTTCTTGTTTTCATCAATTATCTAATTTATTGTTCAATGATTTAATAAATTAAATTTCATGACATATTGAGTAGATAATACAGCTAATAATAAATATATAATTATTTTTTGGTTTAATTAATTTTAAGTCCATGAGAGGGGGAAACAAAAGCATATGGTCGTCGCGAAAAACATGCATATACTGTCAGCAGGATATCTCTTAATGGGAGAAATAACCAAAAGTAAACTCTTTTCCTGTGAATAGCTAACATATCAGTGCTTGTTTAAAAAAAAAATTAAAGTTTCTACTACTCCCCCTTTATGAGAAAATGGCTGCCAAGATGGCAAAAACGCATTTTTTGCCTTACGGCTTATCTTTAGGCTAAAATATTTCCAAGAAGGAGTGAGAAACCCAAAAAATTTATTGCGTAGCAATTTACAGGGAGGACCTGTACACTACCAGAAAGTGAGAAAACCTTTGGTTTTGTTTGCCTTTTTTTGTAATAAAATGCCTGAATTTTAGCAAAATCTGCAAAATCAAGTTTTTGTGGTGACAACTTCAAAGAGCCCTGTACCTTGGCAATTTTCATTATGAACGTTCTAGTATTTTTTTTTCAGAATGCCTGGAGTAACTAGTTTCCATAGATATCTAACACTTTTATTTTGCATGAGTACAATTTTTTATAAAAAATGATTAAGTAACATCACTTTTTTAGTATTTTGACGTGGCGGACAAACTTTGAGGGCATGTATCTCAGAAAATAAGTGGAGCAGGTAACTTTCCTTTTGGGCTTTTTCATACCTCTATACCATCAATCTGTGTACCAAATTAAAAAAAAATCCGAGTCGGTCGTGCGACCCCCATTCGGTGATTTGGTATGGAATCGCTCATAGTAAATTGGATGTGCGGGTCTATGGAATTTAACACAGATAAAATATTGTCATGTTCACGGAGAGACGAGTCCAAAAAAAAAAAAAAAAACACATCGTCAACGTACCTTACGTAAAAATCGAACTGTAAAACCTTAAATAATTTGACCTCGAAATAATGCATATATATATCGTTTAGAATTGGACTAAGAGGGTTGCCCATCGAAAGACCATCAGACATACGGAAAAAATTGTTATCAAAAATAAAGGTGTTTTGTTCCAAGCAGGCGCGAGTTAAGTTACATAATTCACTGATTTCAAAATGTGAAAAATGATGTTCAGACATTCTTATTTACGCAATCTAACGCACCTTCAACAGGCACGTTAGTAAACAAAGATTTTACGTCGAAAGAAGCCATTATGTGGTTGTTAATATGGAAACTATGGAGTTTATTGACAAATTCTGTGGAGTTCTTGACGGTAAAACTGTTGCTGGATAGGAGAGGTGAAAAGACAGAAACCAAAAACTTAGCAAGTTTGTAGGATGCAGTATCAATATTGGAAATTATGGGACGAAGAGGAACAAGTGGCTTGTGTACCTTTGGTAGAGCGTAAAATCTAGCACAACGTGCTATAGAAGGAATCAAACGTTTTTTGTACGAAACCGGAATTAACTGAGAGGATTTTATGGCACTGTTAATATTTTTCAGTTCTTTAGTACTTGGATCTTTTTTAATTTGTACGTACGGACCATCTTCCAATAGATCATTACACTTCTTAATATAATCTGTCTTATTTAAAATGACAATTTGACCCCCCTTATCTGCGTTGGTAATTACTAAATTAGGATTTGAACATAACTTATTAAAAGTGCGTTAATTAATTCTTAGTGCCACATCGAAATGAACCATATATGAGAAGATAAATTTCTGAGCTCCGTTGGATTGCTTTTCTGCGTTTTCTTTATGACGTAATGCACAGAATTTGGTTTTTCATGCCAAATACACCATGTTATGTTTTTGTTCCGAAAATTTTGTCGTACGAAATTATCCTCTTACCACTAATAAAAGTCATCTCCCTCCGTATAAGGGGCAAGATGGCGAATAATTTCACTTTCTAGAAATGATTCAGAATGTAATGAAATTTTAAAATCATTTTTATTTAAGTCACGTAACTTTATGTATCAAGATTCATCTCAAGAACTTCAAGTGATTAAATATCAGCTAATATTTTTTAACTCCCGTGAAAAAAGCAAAAAACTGTTAAGGTCGTCATCTTGCTACATTTTCCCCTAAATGGCCTAAATCGCTACGCTATAAGCAATTATACTCGGTTACTTTAAAATAGGCGTATTAACTTTAGAAATTTTGTCTCTATGGAAACCGTACGAAAGAAAACAGCTCCACTCTTTTTTTATGCACTGCTGTTAAGGCATTTCATTTATTTTATGTTTATCGAATTATGCTTACGCTTTTATTTATATCCTCATGTCTCAGTTACTTCTCAACGTTTTCTAACAAATCTAGTCATACATGAATACAGCAGAAATTTACAAAAAAAAATGTTGTGCTTTATTAACGTTAATTTTTCAATAGAATTATAGTTTACGCCTAAAGTAATTTTAACCGTTCGCATTTAACCATTGTTGCAAAAGCTAAGTAGGGAAAAAGTCAATAGCGCCGTAACTATGACAACCATCAGGGGAAAAATGCGGAGAGTGGGAAATTAATTTTACTTTGAGCCGCCTCCTCTCGTTACACATGATATAGTCACCTACTAAAAGCTAAGTTTGCGTTTAAAGCTTGACATAATTCAACAAGATTAGCAATATTTTTTCTAAACAACAGCTAATCAGATTTATTTTTCTGATAAGTAAAAAATAATTATGTTTTTTTGTGTGTCATTAAAATTTAAAGCTGAAAAGCCAATCTCCCCATTTTAACAGAACATTAGAAAAATCTTTCATAGAAAATTCCAAGATTTGAAATGAAACGCAATCATTTGTAAAGACGCTTTACAACGAAGTCGGGATGATTCCTTAAGCGGATTAGGCAAGATCAAAGAAGTCTTTTCCAGGAGATGCTTTGTTTAGAATCAAATCGCACTCGCTGGAGAAATCGATAATTTGTTGATAATGATTCTGGAATTCTGAATAAAAGGGAGAGACAATGGGTTAAAATGCAGTGGAAATTTCGGTGATTTTGAATGGAAGCAAAAATATTATGGTAAATTGAGGGTGTGAGCTGTTGAGAGAAATATACAATAGCCTGACTCTCATAAGTTGTCTTCCAGTCCGTTGTTGGCTCAACTAATTCCTTTGTTTAGGTAGAGGTGAGGAGAGCTATACTCGGTTAAAATAGACGTATCAAGTTTAGAAATTTTGCGTCCTCTCCATGGAAACCGCACGAAAGAAAAAACCTCCGCTCTTATTTTTTTATGCACTGCTGTTGAGGCATTTCATTTATATTATGTTTATAGAATTCGGCTCACGCTTTCATTTATATCCTCATGTCTCAGTTATTGCTCAACGTTTTCTAAGAAATCTAGTCGCACATGAATACGGCAAAAATTTCTAAGAAAATATTGTGCTTGATAAACGGTGATTTTTCAATAGAATAAAAGTTTACGCACAAAGCAATGTTAACCGTTCGCATTTAATCATTGTTGCAAAAGCTAAGTGGGGTGAAAAGTCCATAGCGCCGTAACTATGACAACCATCAGAGAAAAAGTGCAGAGAGTGGGAAATTATTTTTACTTTGAGCTGCCTCCTCTAGTTACACAGGGTATAGTTTTCATTGCGATAATGGTTTTTTCCGTAGTGCAAATCTAAAAATTTCTCCCCCTTCTCATATCTGTTTTGATATTAAGTTTTTTAAATTTCTCAAAATTACTCTTCAGTTTATTCCTTCGGTTCGTTATTCAAATTTTAGAGCTTCGTGCCTGCGTGTATTTCGGTTTAATGTTTCAAAATTTTAAAAGTTTTACATTCTTCGCTACTCTGACAATTTTTTTTGGAACCCTTTCCGACTTTTCCACAATAGTTTGGAGCAGTATGGCCTATGATGGGTCTGGTGCCATTAAAACCAATAAAACCAATATACCTAAGCATAAATAAGCACGTCCAAGGTCAAGCATCGGATTATAAGAGCCACATTATAACAATGCAACTTAAGCCAATGCTGATTTTTTTTCCGTGGAAATATTACAGAAAAATATTTTATTTTTCACTAAGAACGATAATTTGGGTTACCCACGGAAAGCTTGACTGTTGCATCACAAGAGGAGCAAATTTCAATCACCATCTGCATTTGCTGGTTAGGTTTTGATTCATGTTGAATCTTAATAGCTTTCAAAATTTAAAATACTTAAATGAAATTACAGAAGAAAGTTTTATTATGACCGTAACATAATAGCTTAATCCTGTAATGATTTTAAAATTTTCCTGCTTTGCTAAACAGTTTGTAGGATATTTCTTTCATCAGTGAAAAACATGCATTTGGTTGAAAATAAATGATTATTTGATGAAATTCAATAAACTGTCACTTACTCATTGAGTAACATAGTACAGAAAATTTAAGCAAATTAATATTCGAAAGTCCGGTTGAACTTTGATAAAAAGATAAGCAGAAAGAATAAATACGAGGTTTTCAAGATTTTTCTACTTATGCTCTTCTTTCTTTTCCCTTTATTTTTTGGAACATATTTACCTTTGACAAACGAGTCTTCACGAGATGTTTACCATTTTGAAATATATTTTACACTGCAAAAATTAAAATCGTTGTTTTTTCCAGCATAATACTGGCAGGAGAGGTTCCAATTAAAAACTGTAAAATGCAAAAGAATAAACTTTAAAATGAGCAGTTTTACAGTTTATTTCTGTAAAGCAGCAATTTTACAGTTTATTGCCACAATTTTAGTTTATTACCATGATATTAGCTGCATTATGCTGTAAAAACAATAGTTTAATACTGGCCGCAGTGGTTCCAGTTTAAAACTGTAAAATGCACAGTAATAAACTAAAACTAGCAGTTTTACAGTTTATTAGAGTAAAATTAGCAATTTGTCAATTTATTCCTGTAAAATTAGCAATTGTTAGTCTTTTATTATAATTAGTGGCATTATACTGCAAAGACATCTATATTTTAGTGTAGGTAAAAAAAAAATGCGATATGTTACGTACATTTTAAAAGAAATTAAAAACTTAGTTGCTTAATAGTTTATGAATGTTCATAATACCCATTGTTCAACTAAATTACATACAATCAAGACTAATTGACTTCATCCCTTTTAGAGTAAAGAATTCTTAGCAGTGATTTTAAATTTCATGTCCGACCTGACGAAGATTATGCACTGAATATTTATAATAACTCACTACACGATTTGTTAACGGTACTATAAATGTTGGATGTCGTGTAAAAGACAATATTAAATAGGGCAGTATTTAAGGGGTGGGTTTTTAGGGTTCAAACTCCCTCCGAAATTTTCAAAACTATATAATAAATACTTTTCACTAAGCTGTTTTGCTGAAAAAGGATCATTACTATGTATTTATTTTTTCAATTTCATTTAAAAGATTCAATACTTTCATTTAAAAAAATGCAATACTGAAGAATTTTAAACTCACTGCTTTATCTAAAGTATTTGTTTCTTTAGTAGTTTTTGCGGATATCATTCTTACGAAACAATATAGTGTTTACGTTTCATTTGAAAGTGCAAAAATCTATATTTAACGTACACATATAAGAGTCATAAAATATGAATTAAAGTGTTATTTTGAATGCAGGTGTATGAGTGGATACACCTGCACCCCCTCCTGAAACCCTCCCCTAAATAAAAGTCTAGTTACGGCCCTGATATTAAATAATATGTATTTATAATACATTCTGTAAAGTAATTTTTAATCCGAACCAAAGTAGAACCAAATACTAAGAAAAACCAAAAAATAATTCATAAAAATTAAGTTAGGATAATTTGACACACTTGTTACATAAAAGCTTTCAATCGCAAAATATATTTTTTAAAATTTGTTTGTACCCTGGTTTTTCGAAAAAAAAAAAAAAAAAGCTTGAACAAAATGTTGCCAAAATCAAACGAATCTTTATATATTTTTTTTAAATCTGAGAGTACACTGCAAAAAATGTTTTTACAGTATAATATAGTTAATATTATAGTAATAAACTGTAAGAATTGCTAATTTTACAGTACTAAACTGTAAGATTTCTAATTTTGCAGTACTAAACTGTAAAATTACTAATTTAACAGTTTATTACAGTGCGCTTTACAGTTTTAAACTGGAACCTCTGCTTCCAGTATTATACTGTTGTTTTTACAGTATAATGCAGCTAATTTTGCGGCACTAAACTGTAAAATTTCTAACTTCACAGTGAGAAACTGTAAAATTGCTAGTTTTTCAGTTTATTACTGTGCATTTCAGTTTTAAATTGAAACCTCGACTGATAGTATTTTTCCGTAAAAACAACAGTTCCTTTTTCGTAGTGTTGACTTTTTTTGAAAATCGATAAAAAGTACAAATGATAACAAAAGTCTTGAGCAAAGAGCGAGGTATGTTTCTTTTCTTGGTTCATTAAATTTACGACTTCAGGAACTTCTCACGCAAAATTTGAATATTTTTTTCTTGCCTCACATTTCCTTTCTCTGTGCAATGGCAAATGAACAGTTTGAAGTATCATCGCACCTGATGCTACATTCGAAGCTTATAAAGAATTTTACCACAACTGTAACATAAATACAAGCACTCATTACGAAACTAGCTCATTTACTCACAATTTTCCTGCAGAAATCAGTTTCTCTCAAAATAAACTAATTAACGAAGAATTGAGAATTTTAAAAACGAGTCACTTGAAGTTAAAAGTTAGAATTTTTGACTAAACAACTGAGAAACTTATTAAATTTGCGTTATTAGGAGAGTTTAGGAGAACTATTTTGTCTCGAATACCTTTTGTTCCCCTTGATTCGGTTTCGTAAACGTGAGGTAAGCTTGCTTTCTCATTAGTGGAAATTAGCATCTGTGAGTTAAACAATCTCTCGTAGGGAACTAAACGAGCCTCGTTTCCTTATGTGAATATTGATTTTCCAACAGCAGCCTTACCCCTCTCCCTCTCTCGATTGTTTTAAGCTACAACTATCTAAACAATTAAAAAATGTGACTTGAAGAAAGCCAATTAAGTAAAAGTTTAAAAAGGTCGAATTGGTCTGTAACATTTTTCGGCAAACTCCAACAATTAATTAAAAAAAAGCCAAAATATTTGTAAAACTAATCTTGTGATGAAATGCTTAGTGTAAAAAAGTGTAAAAGCTGTGTAATATTTTAGCTTTGCTGGGGTGACTCACTTAACCCAGTGACTCCACTTATCCCAACCAAACCTATATCGTTATCTAGTGCAGTGTACAAAACGAAAATGCAAGTTTTGCTCCTTTGAATAAATAAATCTTATTTTCCTGGTAATTTTGTCAATATAACAAGGATGTATAAATTCATATTTCATTTTATGAATACGAACTTACTTTATACTCCTATTTCCAATAAACCTAATACAAAAGTTTATTTTCCACTAGTTTAAAATCATAAAATTTGCATTACTTTCCAATCAAATGCAGCCAAGATATGGTTATTTTTGATTTGTCTTTATAGTTTTGACCATTACTGTAGATAATTTTTTTTAGAGATATAAGTGTTTTAGAAAAAGAAGGAAAATCCACGTCCTTAACTTATTGCACATTAAGGTTTTCCATTGTGTAATATAATAATTATATTATATAAATTTTATACAATATAATTATTATATTACACAATGGGAAACCTTTTTTTCCATGACAATTAGAAAAAATAACGAGGAAAAATATACTTAAAAAGACTACGGTATATCAAAAATAATCAATGTTAGCTTTGCACTGTATTATTATTTCATAATTTTTTACCAAATACTTCAAGTTTCTTGTGAAAAGAATGTCAACAAAAATCTCATTAGTAGAAAATTCTTTCCTCGGAGCTTAGTCATTACATATAATGAAAGATCTTAGGAAGTTTCCGAATAGCAGTTCTTAAGCTGCGATTCGTTCAACAAAAGCTGATAAATGACTTCCCTGATGACGTATCTTAGTTCAACAAAAATCTTTGGCCGCGTCTGTTTACGTTTGGTTCTTTCTATTATGTTTACCTTTTGAAAAAAGTCTCCGCGTATAATGAGCTAAAATGATCCTGTTTGTTATTGGAATGTACACAGTCTTATTCAGTGAATGTAACGTGAATATATTACGCCGAGTCATAAGTTTTGCAATGTTTTACGAAGACCTGACGCATGCGTAAATGCGCGGAAGATTCTACCTAAGAAGATCGCACAGCAATTGCAGTCCCTGGGGCCCTACTCTGAAACTTCCTGGGACTTCCAGTGACGTCTATTACTCCCTCACGACAAGCAAAAACCGCCGAAAAAGTAGTCGCTTGTCGAATTTTGTGCTAATCTGAAAGCCCTAATGTGCCCAAGCGAGAATTTTCTCTCCTTCTACCGCGTATCGAGAAGGAAAAACCGATTGACCAATCAAATGACAGTATATCTCATTCGCGCGTGCATTTTGCTTTAACTTTCTGGTTTAGTTTAGCCTCCGAAATAGATGGCAAAAAGATTCGAGAGCCAAATATTAAAAGCATTCGGGCAGATTAAGATGTTGTGTTTCAGGAATTTAAAAATATTAGAATTTTAAATCGCAATTAGGACATCTTTTCAACACATACGAGCATACAAGCGTAAGCGAAGTAAAGTGCCGAAATAAATTATACGAATTCATCTCAATGTATCAAATGCTTCGACTAAACATGAAAAAATTAAAAATACTTTAAAAA
>JAXGGA010025081.1:0-11075 GCA_038373865.1 Uloborus plumipes | reverse complement strand
AAATGTTGCAAATGAAACAAAATTTTGAGTATTTGAATGGCCTACTAAACAAATTTTGCACAAAATACGCTATTGTTCTTCTGTTTCACGGTTACTGTAATTCAGAAAATTTTTGATATTTTTCGTATTATCTGCAGCACTTAATAGTGTGTGTGGAAAAATTAGCAAATATTATATATTTTTTTATAATTCATTCATGAATTATTTATTTATTTATTTTGAAGGGCCCATACTTTAAAATAAAACGTACTCAAATTCAATCACACATTTATGGCTTAAAAAGCACAATACTTTTTTTATTGACAAAATGAAAAAATCCTTAAAATTATGAGCAAACAGCTTGCACATGAAAGAAGGACGTTTTTTTTAACAGGAATTTTCTCGTTGCACAAAAATGTAAACACTTACCAAATGATTGAAGTTAAAAATCAACGTAAATAAAGCACAAATAAGGTAGAAAGTACAGCAAATAGCTATTTCAAGGCTACAATGGAGCCCCTTCCTCAGTGCAAGAAGCTCAGCAAACAACATGAAAGCTGTAAGAGAACTGAGCGCGAAGCACGTGGGCCCCGGTATTTATAACAAATGGGCCAGTGCGTATGAACTCACGACGAGAGAGGGAAAACACCGGCCAATCAGCGATCAGCGAAACAGCCAGGAGAGCGAAGAAAAGGGGAAGACAGCAAAGGAAAGTAGGGGAAAGAAAAAAGCGTGGGAGAAAACACTAGAAGAGGAAATTATAAAAATTGCTTCCAGATGTCAGGGAAAAATGGAACACTGGAAAAATCATTCACCAGAGAATGGAAATTTTTCCAAATATAGTAAGCTTCCCAAAAATCGAGGTCATAAACTGACGAACATTTACAATGAATGATTTTTCCAGTGTTCCATTTTTCCCTGACATCTGGAAACAATTTTTATAATTTCCTCTTCTAGTGTTTTCTCCCACGCTTTTTTCTTTCCCCTACTTTCCTTTGCTGTCTTCCCCTTTTCTTCGCTCTCCTGGCTGTTTCGCTGATCGCTGATTGGTCGGTGTTTTCCCTCTCTCGTCGTGAGTTCATACGCACTGGCCCATTTGTTATAAATACCGGGGCCCACGTGCTTCGCGCTCAGTTCTCTTACAGCTTTCATGTTGTTTGCTGAGCTTCTTGCACTGAGGAAGGGGCTCCATTGTAGCCTTGAAATAGCTATTTGCTGTACTTTCTACCTTATTTGTGCTTTATTTACGTTGATTTTTAACTTCAATTATTGTTCAGCACAAAGCTTTTTTGATCATTTTTCATTTAACTTACCAAATGCTTTGAAATAAATAAATTCTGCAATGACAAAACAAGAACAACTACGTCTTTCTTCCAGCTATTTTTTTCTCATTATAAAATTTAACTGTATGAAAGATTCCCTTTAGAAAGATCCTAAACTTTTAGACATTTCATTCAGTAGCTCACAACTGACATGTTGAAATAAAATGCAAATGAGAATCCGAGAAGCTCTTATTTACACACGAACAAAGATATTTGCATTCTGAGAAGAAATATTGCCAAAAAGCCTTCTTCTTGCAAAACTTCATCTACTTGCTTATGTAAAGAGAGATTCTATAAAATACTATTTATTCATAAGGAGAGTAGCTATTTGGAAAAAATAACACCCAATTTTTACAATTCTAAGTATACTATGTTTTGATACTCGATGTGTTTACAGCATGTTTTCTGTATATTAGAGTAGATTAAGGGGATTCCTGGAAAATATTATATCTGTATTCACTTCTTTTGTTATGGTATTTAATGCTCACTGATTTCAAGTCAAGTTCGTTTATTTCATGGCATAAATTTGCCGTAGATCGTATTAATTTGTCGCATAAATTTGTCTTAATTCTTAGTTCACATAAATGTGTTTCAACTCTGGCTTTGGTATGTAAAATAAAACGTTAGTATTTTAAGAAAACTTCTACGAAAATTTAAGCAAATGCTGTCCGTTTTCTGTTGTGTTCTTTAAAATTATATTCACAAAGAGGCCATTTTATTCAAGCTGTTTCTATAATAGTAAAATATATTCCGATATTTTAATCTGGTGATCAGTTTCTTTGAATAAGTTTTGTAGAGCATGTAAATGTGTTTTGGTGTAATGATATTGGGCAAAATAATTTTTATGCTTAGAAAAAGAAGAAAAAACTTTTAAACGGTCTTAATTGTTTCTGAAATTTCATTATAAAATTTTATTAAAAAAAACAATTCTTCTTTGACAATTTGCTAAAAACTGTTCGTTTCAAAGTTTCGTTAAAATAATTATTTGTTTTGTAACAAAAGACCTTGTCTTCCCTTTGTCGTGCTCCTTTTATTATGTTTCTTCCCTTTTCAAGAGTTCTTTTAGCAATCATAGAATAATTCATCGAATGATAAAGCTGATTGTGTTTGCTGGAGTTTTAATCGTGAATTAATTATGTCAGCTGAAACATTTTTATGTTTGCGTTCGTTACGAAATAAAAGTAATGCGTAATAGTATAGTAACATCGAAAACCCTTATTAAAATGAGTTGCATAAAAATATTTTAGAATACGTGAACTGTAATACTTTCACTTTTACGAAATGACTTCATACAAATTTAAGAAATGAAATTGTATTTTAACATTTCAAGTTTCATTTGTGAAAACCTTAATTAGGAGTCAAATTTCAATAAATCATTTCTTCTTGTAACCTGAGAAATTTTTGTTTCGAAAAACTTTGAATCGCAGAAAATAATTACTTTCTTAATTACTTCGAAAATGAAGCAATTCGAGACTCCTTAAAAGAGATGTAATTATGATTTGAAACGTAATTAATGCAAAAGAGAAAATATTCTCTTTTAAAGATTAAATTTTATTTTTGCGGCAGATAAAAATAAGCTTAAATACTTTTTCTGTACTTCTAGTCCAGTCAAATGAGTGCTCAAAATAGGGGTGCAGGGTGCATGGAATATGCGAGAGTATTTGACTTCAGAATATTGTTAGGGGTAGTTAGTAAGCAAACATACTGAAAGTTCCCGACCCAGGGGGGTGAGCTAAAGGTGGGAGGGAGGGGGGAAGCAAATTTTGGGTTTCTCGAAAAATCGCGGAAATGGTGGGAAAAATGGGTTCAAAACAAAAATTCAAGCTAAATAAACTTCCTAGGACAGTGTGTTTACACATATTTGTCTAATTTTCAATAATTTTCCGGGTGTATGTTGTGAAAAAAAAAAATAATTTTCGAAAAAACTCGCTATTTTTGTTAAACATTTACGCTTAGTGCCTTCCAAGATCATTTTTCCTTATAAATGTTATTAACAAGGTAGTAGAGCTTTAAATTTCCTTCAATTTGATATGCTACTTTGCTACATTTTATTAAACTAATCGAAAGTTATAGAATTTTAAACACGCGGCTTCATGCTAAAAGTAGAGTACTTGCCATTCACAGAAATCAAACTGACGCGAAAAGGGATTGCGCGCTTCCTCTTTTTTCGATGGATTCGACAATTCTGATTCGCAATGAAGAAGTTGTTATAGTTTATTGCAACACAAACGATGTCACGCTTCAAAGAGGACCCCCCTGCCCTAATTCTGGGGGTTCAGTTAGTGGAATTGTGACTTTGTGGCAAGGGGGAGGGAAATAGCAAAAAGAAGTTTGACGCCTAGCATTTTTTAATAGAAATATGTTTATAAAAAGTAGCTTAAGAAAAGTACTGAATGACAAAGGTAGAGGGATGTCCAAAATGCTGATAAACGTGTGACATCATTTATGGACGCACCCATAGAGAAATTGGACAACGATTTGAAAAATTATATGCAGTATGATATAGCTTTCTATCCTTGGTATTATTTAACGAAAGTCAACTGCGGAAGTGCGAAAGTCAGCATTTCGCCCTGTAAGAAATTTATTAGGAGTAATTAGTAGGTAAACATACTGAAAGTCGGAAATGGAAGAAGAAGTGGGCTTCCAATTGAAGTGAAAGTTAACTAAATTTGCTGTGAAATTGTTTTTATACATATTTATCACATTTTCAATGGTTTTCGAAGAATATGTTCTATCGATAATGTTTGAAAAAAAAAAAAAAAAAAAAACTTGTTATTTTCAAATAGGCACTCAAGGGATCTGTAATATGCCGCAATTATGCGACATGGATCCTGACGGTTTTTTGCGTCTCGAAAATCTAACGGCTGAACCCTTGAACTGCGGATTCAAGCCTGATACCAAATGCATGCGAAGCCACATCCCAACCACCACGACACCTAGCTGACAAGCAATTATTTAAAAACTATGAATTTATTACATGTGCACTCAATTCTATTGTTCTTGATGAAATGAGGATGATGACGCTATATCGTGAAAATTAACATTTTAATAATAGGAATAATGTAAATGCAACTAACACGCAGCATCTTTTTGTAATTATAGTTTTTATTATTTTACTAATCACATTTGAAAATATTTACATGGAATATGGACTGGCAGTAATTAGAAAATCAAAATCTAATCTTTTAAGGCGCCATCTTGATTTACTTCTGAACCAGAAGGATTAAGTCATGTCCACCAGCAGTGCAAAAGTTGTCCTTAGAAATTGGTAGTACATTGATGTCCTCGTCGTCACCTGCGTCCTAGACTAATGTTTCGACACCGTTGTTGCAACTGCCCTTGCAATGCAGACATGCGACAGAGTAATTTAACAATGATTTTTTTACAAGTGCTCCTTCCGGTGTCACATCTCTTTGGGTATCGGTCAAAATTATCTACGAGATTTCATCAGGAGTAACATCCAATTCCTGGAGTTTCGGAACGATGAGTTGGTCAATGGTCATTCCTCCTTTCGCAATTCACAATCCGATGCTCCACATTAAGTTCCTCCCCTAGCTATAGGTTTACTCGGGGGTACGGTGGAGTTAAGAGATCAGTCTTCGTGTTAGAAGCTACTTTAATAAATGATTTGTAGCGGAACTCGTTGAGACAGTTTTCTGTGGCTGGAATACCATACCATGAGATATACTTGATAATGCCAATAGTCTCAACGGATTCATTTAAAAAAATTGTTGATGTATACCTCAGATACATGTTTTATGACTTTAGATATCTGGTACATTTGGACAAACCTCCTTTCTCTTGAGATGCGCTGCATATCTTAAATTCTGCAGGAATATTAAATAGTATACGTATAATTTTAGCTTTCATATTTTATCAGCAGAATGTTGCAATCAGTTGACGATTTGGCTATCAAATGAACAACCAGATATACGTCCTCTCAAATAATAGCTAACAAAGAATTTTGCAATCTGGTGATAGCTGTTTTCGCAATATCAACGTTAGCATCATCTAAAGCTCGGAGCTTTTTTATCCCGTTTTTCAACAGCTTCATCATTATCGAATTTGTCAGCTGATTCTTATTATGAAAGTTACACAGGAAAGCCTCTTGTTTAACTATTGCTCCAATTTCCTTACTGACATTGATGTCCACACATCTTCTGGAGTGACATCGTTAATTCTCTTTTGCTGCTTCTGTGTTCTCTGATTGATGTGTCGATGTACCCGTCAAAAACGAATTTGAAATATATCCCATTAAAATGGGTTGTCAGAAATTTAACGTAACCATCATAATGGTTTATACAGTTGTCTCTTTTTGCCAAAGAGTTTTGTAGACTAGATATCCTCATTAACAACAAAGTCAAATTTAATTAAATCAATGTTGTTATCAATTTCCTTAAATAGTATGCACAATATAAAGCAGTAAGTAGCCGCTCCAAAGCCAGGACTGAGGCAGAAACATGCAATACACCACCAACTCGTTTATTCCATCAATGGACTGCAGTTTCTGACTTTTTAGCACTCATCAGCATGGAATGGGAAGTAAACGAGCTGGAGGCAGAAATCATGCAGTCTATAAATGGAATAAACGAGTTGTTGGGGTATTGCAAGTATATAGAGTGCTAGCTTACTGTACTTCCTCAATCCATTAATTCGCACTGCTTATAGGTAATTCTAAATTTTCGTCCGATTTCTCGGTGGGGGCCGTCCCTAAATGATGTCACACTTTTTTCAGCATTTTGGACATCCCTCTACCTTTGTCGTTCTGTACTTTTCTTAAGCTACTTTTTATAAACATATTTTTATTAAAAAATGCTAGGCGTCAAACTTCTTTTTACACTTTCCCTCTCCCTTGAGACAAAGTCCCAATTTCACTATCTGAACTCCCAGAATTAGGGGAGGGGGTACCCCTTTGAAGCTTGACACCATTTGTGAGCAATAATCTCTAACAACTTCTTCATTGCGAATCAGAATTGTAGAATCCATCGAAAAAAGAGGAAGCGCGCAATCCCTTTTCGCGTCAGTTTGATTTCTGTGAATGGCAAGTACTCTATTTTTAGCATGAAGGTACTTGTTTAAAACTCTATAACTTTCAATTGGTTTAATAAAATGTTGCAAAGAAGCATATTAAATTAAAGGAAATTAAAAGCTCTACAACTTTGTTAATAACATTTATAAGGAAAAATGACCTTGGAAGGACCTCAATCTAAATGTTTGACAAAAATAACGAGTTTTTCCGAAAATTATTATTTTTTTTTTCACAACATACACCTGTAAAATTATTGGAAATTCGACAAATATGTGTAAAAACACTCTTATAGGAAGTTTATTTAGCTTGAATTTTTATTTTGAACCCAATATTCCCATTATTTCCGCGATTTTTCGAGAAACCCAAAATTTGCTTCCCCCCTCTCTCCCACCTTTAGCTCAACCCCCAGAGCAGGAGACTTTCAGTATGTTTGCTTACTAACTACACCTAACAATATTCTGAAGTCAAATACTCTCGCATATTCCATGCATTCTATAATGTATTCATTGACTGACTATTCAGAAATGATTAATAATGTAATTTTTTTTAAAACGTTTTTAGGTAAAAATTGTTAGTAGTTGTTTACCTTTAAATAAAGGGAAAAAAGTCTTTTATTGTTATTAATTTCGCTATGAATGACTATTTTTCTATGGTATATTAGCACTTAATTAGACATTTTTCGCCACAAATTTGGAAAGATAGGTATTAGTTTGTCGCGAAAATTAAAAATGCATTTTTTATCAATTATAATTTATACAATAAAAAAAAGTCTGATCATTTTTTAAACTTACTACTACTTTTTTGTAGTGATGATTGAGAAAGATAAGACTAATTTCGATTTTTACGGGCGTCTGGAAATGATTTGTTTAGCTTTGAAGGAAAAGTAAAGAAAGAGGACTCGTTAAAACAAGGAATGCACCAACAAGCAAATTGGTTAGTTAACGATTACCGATTTATCGGCCAAGGAAATTAATGATCATAATAAATATTTACATAATAACAGTTTTAATTCTACCACTGTTTCTTCACTGTTTTTTTTTTCTTTCTTTTGCAATTCCAAAATATTCTTAAAAAACATATCCTTAGCTTCGAAACGTAAGTTCTGTCACTTGTTTTGAAATTTTCACAATAAAAATGTTTTAGAATTCCAAAATTATTTAAAATTATAAAACGCATATGAAAGAGAATTTTCAACCCAAAGACAGCAATAGAGCTTTTAAAGATTTGCATCTTATCTCTGTGATGAATGCTAATGGGTAAAAAAGATTAAAGCAAGTAAATAATTTAAAAAAATGAAGTAATCCATTTAAGTAAAATAAGCTACACAGCACCCAAGAAGAAGATTAGCACTTAATATTCCATTTTCTGGAATAAAAATCTTCATTAAAAAAGGTTTTTACTCCTATTATAATTATTTTAACTATTTATTAGCTTTTGATGTCAAATTTTTCATGATTGATTTTTTCTGCAGTACCTTACAGTGAAATACAAAGCAAATAGCTTTGAAAGGACGAATGTCTGTTTTGTATAACACTAAATGCTTTTTCTTTAAATTAATTCTAAAATGTCTGAGTATTCCTAATAGTCACGCGCTCTATCAAGAGCGTTAACGAGCTGGGTAAATGAGTGGTGATGATTTTCTCCAGCAAACTAATTAATTCTATACTGCGTCGCATTTAAGAGCAGTGAAGTGCTATGGCTTTTGGCGATAAAATTTAAAATGTGAAAAGTGGGATCAAAAGAACGAATTAAATATTCGCATTTTAAATACACTTGCAGTTTTTTTGCTTATATTTCATATTAGGAGCTGTCTAAAAATGATGGCACGCTTTTCAAACTAAGTTGACTCTCTCCCCTCTGTCATAAGGTGTTACCACATCACCTTATCCCTTCCCTTTTTACTTCCTTTTACGTAGTAAAGGAAGTATTGTGATCGCAAAAAAAACATCACTCAAATTTGAGTCTAAATTTTGATTTTGCTCACCCCCGAATGAATGTTCAGTAGTTTTTTCGACCTGTCAGCACGTGCATATGTACCTACCAACATATAAGCAGCCGAAAAATCATTTTCAAC
Source organism: Uloborus plumipes (assembly GCA_038373865.1). Classification (NCBI taxonomy): domain Eukaryota; kingdom Metazoa; phylum Arthropoda; class Arachnida; order Araneae; family Uloboridae; genus Uloborus; species Uloborus plumipes. Next base: position 2,671 of record JAXGGA010025081.1, on the reverse strand, counting down.
CTCACCCGAGTTAATTACGACGAGTTTTGTCGTGACGTCTGTATGTACGTATGTGCGGATGTATGTGCGTATGTGTCTCGCATAACTCAAAAACTATATGGCGTAGAAGCTTCTAGCTTGGTATGTAGGCTCTGAGGATGGTCTAGTTGTGCACCTTCCCTTGTGGTTGCATTCGAATGTTCCCAAGGGGGTGTTTTACCCCTTTTTTGGGGTAAATCAGTGTTAATTTCAATGCAGACTCAAGTGATATGAATTGGCGCGACCACTTGGCGATATGTCGCCAAGCTTTTGGTCGCCAAGTGTTTGACGCCAACTTGGCGACATATCGTCAAGTTGGCGACAAATTTGGCGAAAAAATTATTTTTTGAATTTGGGTTCAACTTGGCGCTATTGGCGATATTTTGCGAAAAATTCACTGAATTATATTAAAATCAGCAATATTTAGAAAATTAACCATAGTAAAATATTTTTTGCATTGTTTCGTAGCAGATTAGGGGAGTAAATATTTGAATTGTTACCTTGCTCACTCCAAGCACTTGTTTTAACACTTAAGGCAACTACTAAGAAGTTTACACGTAATAGGAAGTAGTGTGGGGTTCATACCAGATTTTTTTTCATAAGTATACTGCAAAAAATGAACTGCTGTTTTTACAGTATAATACTGGCAGACGAGGTTCCAATTTAAAACTGTAAAACGCTCAGTAATAAACTGTAAAACTAGCAATTTTAGAGTTTCTTACTGTAAAGTTAGCATTTTTATAGTTTACAGTTTCTTACTGCAAAATTAGCAATTTTACAGTTTATTGCTGTAAAAATTAGCTGTATTATACTGTAAAAACAACTGTGTAATACTGGCAGCAGCAGGTTCCAGTTTAAAACTGTAAATTGCACGGTAACAAAATGTTAAATTAGCAATTTTACAGTTTAATACAGTAAAAGTAGCAATTTTACAGTTTTTTACTGTAAAATTAGCAATTTTTAGTTTTTTACTGTAAAATTAGTAGTTTTTACAGTTTATTACTATAAAATTTCCTGTATTATACTGTAAAAACAACATTCATATTTTACAGTGCATATTTTTATTTAATAAAATGCGTGATGCCATACTTTTTGTAACCCCTTTTCTCAACCTTTTTTACAAACACACCATTCCTTCTCGAAACGTGATATTTGTGGATAAACCATAGATAATTCTATTAGAAATTAGTCCAAAAGTATTCAGAGTTGCTCAGGTCATTGCTTGGAGTTTTCGAACATAGTAAAGACAAATTAAATGTGAATGCGCTACAGAAACACATACAAGAAGCAATTTGAACAGTTTCTGATGATGAACTCAACTTTTCTAAGCTATATTAACTAGTAGTTGGGTTGAACAACTTTTGCAGACGGTTTTAATCTTTGTTTTCACTATAGTTGGTTCTTTTTTCTCAACCCTTTTCCTCGTTCCTAAAATTTACTACTTTTGTCTTAATCTTTTGTTGATCTTACAGAGCTATTACTTCTTTTTTTTTGCTCGAGTTCATTCACTACAGTGTATATCTTAATTTTTTTTAATATTCAAAAGACGGGTTATTTTTTGAAACCAGTTTATATTGCATGTGAAGAAAAAAAGGAACATTTTACTATTAACATTAATTTTTGCTGTCCTCTTTTTTAATTCTTTTTTTTATATTTTTAGTATTGTTCATAAAACCACAATTAATGTTATCCGAAAATAATTATGCGTTTTCTTGAAATAATTAAACACTCAGAAAGTGTAAACTTCATTCGCATTTCAATAATTAAATCATACTGCGAGTGCTGTCGTACAAAAAGTGTCTGTTTAGAGTAAAATACAACTTTGCGTATGGTAATGAGCATTTCTGTAGTCTGAATTTGTCCCAGCAATTTAATAATACTTCGGGAGTTTTTTTCTTAAACTCTTTTAGAAGAAAGTTTGTTCGGAATTTTGTCAAGCTTAATTTTAAAACTCTGGAAATGTTTCATGATACAATCAAAATGTCAAAAATCCTTTCCACTCCTGTGTGTTATTTGAAGTTTCAGGCAACGTTGTGTAAATAGACAGTGTCTAAGCAAGACCAATCTTTAACATGAAATTTCAAGCAGTTAATAACTCCATCTTTTGATTCAGAGCGTTATAGAAACGTGAAATTTAAGAGAGGGAAATTAAAGAGAAAACTTCATGCTTAACGATGCGAAAACTTTTAGAAAAGTCGTAATGGCATGCTTGTAAAGTTAACGTCCAAGTAAGAATGCACGAAAAGAGTTGAATAACGATGTAGATATTTTATCGTAGAGGGTTATATTTCTGAGGTCTTATATAAAATATTTCAGGGACAAAAATAAGCAGTAATCTTTTAAAAGGTTGTAAAGGACGGAGGTTGCACAATTTTTCGAAAATGTATTCATTAATTTTGCGTCACGGTCTCCGCTTCTTAGTATTATTATGTTCTACTACATGTTTTAAACAGAGAAAGTGGTTAAACCTTCAATAAATATTTAAGGAAGCTCTTTTTTTCAGCTTTAAAGTTGCACTTCTTTTACGAAAGTATTTCGTTTTGCATCCCATTTATCAGGTGACTTACAGTTACCTCAACTGCCTGTGTATTTAAAACCAGGGTGATTATTCATTTCAAATAAGATTTAATAATTATTACTTCTTAATTTTGGA
>JAXGGA010025080.1:0-11075 GCA_038373865.1 Uloborus plumipes | reverse complement strand
AGTTTTTACTTCCTTTTACGTAGTAAAGGAAGTATTGTGATCACGAAAAAAATTTCACTCAAATTTCGGTCTAAATTTTGACTTTGCTCAGCCCCTGAATGAATGTCGCGTAGTTTTTTCGACCTGTCAGCACTTGCATATGTACCTAACAACATACAAACAACCGAAAAATCAATTTCGACCACCCCCGAGTAAATTACGACGAGTTTTCTCGTGACGTATGTATGTACGCATGTGCGGATGTATGTGCGTATGTGGCTCGCATAACTCAAAAACTATATGCCGTAGAAACTTCTAGCTTAGTATGTAGGCTCTGAGGGGGGGTCAAGTTGTGCACCTCCCCTTGTGATTGCATTCGAATGTTCCCAAAGGGGTCTTTTACCCCTTTTTTGGGGTAAATCAATGTTAATTTCAATACAGACTCAAGTGATATGAATTGGCGCCACCACTTGGCGACATGTAGCCCAGCTTTTGGTCGCCAAGTGTTTGACGCCAACTTGGCGAAAAAATTATTTTTTGAATTTGGGTTCAACTTGGCGCTATTGGCGATATTTTGCGAAAAATTCCCTAAATGATATTAAAATCAGCAATATTTAGAAAAATAACCATTGTAAAATATTTTTTGCATTGTTTCGTGGTAGATTAGGGGAGTAAATATTTGAATTGTTACTTTGCTCACTCCAAGCACTTTTTTTAACACTTAAGGCAACTACTAAGAAATTTACACGTAAAAGAAAGTAGTGTGGGGTCCATACCAGATTTTTTATGTCTATATTATTTGAGAGAATTGAAAACCATAGCAATAGCATTTAGGTATGGTTTCCACTAGCAGTTAAATTTTACAGAAACTACGAATAGAGAACCACAGAACGTAAACAAATAACAAATCACGAAGAAGCTAAATAAATTTCCATTTTAAGGCTACGGTGGAGACCTCCAAAAAATGGCAAAGTAGAAAATATTGTTTTATCAGTTAGGCATACATGTGACTAAAATGTAATAATGTAATTAACGCCAGATTTCAGGCTGACTTATAGTCCGAAATTTGACCCATATAAAAACGATTATAATTCAATGGTTAAGTTTTTTTTAATATTTATTTTCATTTTTATAAAACAACTCCAATCTGGTTGGGCAATCAAATGCTTTTCTTGATTATTACAGCTGCAATTAACATAACTTTTTGTAATCAACTAAGACATTGATACCACCTTAGTTAATGTTTGCGAAAGTTGAGGTGCCGATTTGAGATTTGTAATGGCGACTGCAGCTAAAAATATTATGTTAGAACTATACAATACTGGAATTATTTAAAAAAAATTCTTGTATGAAAATTACAATGCACGTCAAAAGTAATAATTTGAGCTAACATGGCTATTGATTTCATTATCAAGCATATGATTTTATGTTTCAAACATTCAAGATTATATGCTGACAAGAAATACTTTTATTAAATCTTGAAACTGAATCAACAACTCTGGTGGAAAAGATCAGCCAGAAATGGTGACAGATGACTTCTAAAATAATGAACATAACTAGTGTCTTATGAAACGATATGCTATAAAAAACAGTCCGTAAACAGTTAAAAATTGGTAAAATCCGAAAAAAGTTTTATTTTTTGCTCTACAAAACTTGATTGAATTCTCATACAAGATACTGTTTAATCTTACGTAAAAACTAAACATTTTTTTCTCAAAAGATAAAAAGATCAGAACAATAATAAACTGTTCAAACATAATTAACAATTTTTTCGCTTCACAACTTTTACATGTTGCAGCCAAAGTTTAAAATTTTTCCTATTACATTGTAGTGATTTGTCTGTATTACTGGCTATCGCTAAAATGCATTATTTAGTAGTTCCCTACTTATACTGTAAAATAAAAAGTCTCCTCTCTTTATTTTGTTAGATATGCATATAGGCTACCCATTTGAAATTTAAACTTTTGCTTTAATATTAAGAAATGATTTTACTTTTCTCTATATATTAAAAAAAAATAAGCTCAAAGATATTGTGAAAGTATGTTTGTGGCTGCCCCAGGCTGCCCCATAGCACCTACAGACTTGAAACTTGGTACAAAATTAGTTCGAGCCCCGTAGATTTGCACCTGGGAGCCATTTTTCTTATTTTCGAATTTTTTTTTTAAATTAATTTCTTAAGTATAAATTTCATATTTCACCAAATTAGGGAGCTAAAAAATCCCCCCACCCCCTAATGTTTTATATTGTTCGAAAGAGATATTTTTTTCAAAAAAGAAGATGTCTGTTCCATTTCTCTCCGTTAATTAAAACAGGAGATAGAAGTGGTTCTAATTTAGCCGTTTTTCAAGGCTCACCTCGAGCAAAATTAGATTACATTAAATCAAACGGCTCAAAAACTTTTTCCGTAAGGTCATGTTCGAACAGCAAAACCGGTGACTCTTTGGTTTGTTTATTGCTCGTCTTAATTCAACAAAATATACACGATTGCTTTTATCTCATATTCTTTTAATTTTTTTTAACATTTAAGAAAGGTTGTCATTATTCTTACGGTATTTCATTCAGTTCTGTGATTTCATATAAATTACATTGCGTGTTTTGAGTTATTTATTTATTTTTTGTTCCGCGAGGGAAAGGAACTGGATTTTCTGTTAGGGCTTGATATTTTACTATGTTTTTTAATTATTTACATATTATTTTCGATATTTATATCAGGATGGGGAATCTTTTATTTACTTGACAAATTATTTTAAATTATAAAGAAACGGTTATTGCGCTTTTAAAGGATATGTGAGCATTTCAGTTTAAAAAAATGATTATTTTGCATCAAGGTGGGGGAGTGGGAATAATTGTCTTTTTCAGCGGGGACGCCGTATTCGATGGCATATAGTCGATTTGACTCCAAACCACCAGAAGCAGGTTGGTGATTGAGCCGCCGAAGGCGGTGATGTAGTCGCCGCAGGCGACGAACTGGGGTTGGTGAGCGAAGCGAGCAGGGGGCCGAGCCCCCTAGTTTAGTTGAAAAAAGTAGTTTAAAACATTTAAAAAAAACTTCTTTTACCACTCATTTGTTCTTAAAAAACTAATTTTTAAATATTTTTAAAATGAATTTAACTGTTCCCTGAAAATACTGAAATTAATATTTGTAATTTCAGAAAAATCCACACAAAAGTACATTTGGGGAGAAAAACCTACAAAATTATTCGTCCGCATTTTAAACTACACTAATTTGGACTAGTCCTAATTCTTTAAAGTTTACTTCAATTAAATGTTATATCATTATTAAACATGACTTCCAAACTATGGTGAACTTCTAAAGTTATAGTTTGGTATCATTATTAGAGAGTGGAAGAATGTTTTCTTAAACATTAACTTCATTTCATTGTTCAATTTAGGGACTTAAATTGAGAGTCAGAATATTCGATTCCAATTGTGAGCTATATTTGTTTCACCAATATCTATCTGAATATAGTACCACATATAATTTTATGAATGCACATGAACGTAATAATACCTAATTAATTCATAAGTTACGTGAGCAAGTCGCACTGAATGTTATTTGGTTTGAGTAATGATTGAACAGTAAATGCATTGATTGGGTACATAATTAGCAGGCAGTGAACCTAGTGAAGTTTTCTCATATGCATGTAGCAGAAGTAATACTCATTATAAACTAACCATTTGCTTAGATCCATGTTCAGATGTTTTTGACAAATGTTACTTCATAGATAGTGGAGATATACTCACAGGTAAAGTACGAGCGTTTGTATAAATTTTACAATATTATGTATAAGGTCGAAATAAATAAGAAATGAAAAAATACTTCCGTGCAAAAAAAAGGTAAAAATAATAATACAACAAGAAGTTCTGTCAAGAACTATACGAGCCTACTTTCCCGTACATCGACATCGGCATTCTCGCATCTGATCATTATTCTCTTGATTATCTGAAACTGAAAATTATGTCAAACATACCTTTTTAGCACATAGAGCTGATTTCGAAAATTCCAAATATACCCCTCTCATCAGATGAAATAGACACGTAAAAAGTAATTAACGAATAAATAAAGCTTTGTCGCACCTTTTAAAGAGTGCAACTGTTACAGTTCCTCCGTAGAAAAAATCCTCCATTGTTTTCAAAAAAAATAATAATAATAATAAAATAAATAAATAAATAAATAAATAAAAGTACATAGAGCATCAAAACGTATTTTATCAAAGAAAGAAAAAAAAAAGAAAAAAAAAAACTCGTCCGTTAATAAAATGTCTCGAATTTCACTTTTAATCGGTTGCCAGTTGTTAAATATAAATAAAGAATAAGATGTTCTCGTGAATGAAAAATTTTTGTTACAAAAGAAATCGTCTGCCAAAAAAAAAAAAAAAAATAATAATAATAATAATAAATAAAATAAAACAAATGAATAAATAAACAAAAAATCGTCTGCACAGTCAGTCATTTTTTTTCTGAGCCTAGCCTGCATTTTCGCCACGTTTGCGGAGTCGGAGTCGGAATCAAAGTCCTCACAGAAGATTACCCAGAAAAGTACTTTACAAACACTATTTATCAAAACCATTTTCTTACAAAGTTAGTTTGAAGGAAATCCGACTTCAAGTTCAGAATCAACATTCAACTTAAATTCCCCGTAGACGCTAATGTTAATTTTTTTTCTGACCGGTTCAATATTGAACGAAAAATAGTTCAAATCAAAAAGCTAAATATGGAAATGTATGGGAAAGCCTCTCCGAGATCTTTCAAACAAAAAAAAGTTTATTCCATTCAGATGGTTCACTCAAAAGTTATTAGGTGGGGAAAGGTTGCTTGAAAAGTTCAATGTTGAACAAAAAAATGCTCAAATGGAAAATTTAAATAGGGTAATGAAGTATCCTTGCTGAGATCCTTCGAACAAAAAAAAGTTTATTTAAATCGGACTGTTCACTCAAAATATATTAGGGGTGACAGCTTGTTTGAACAGTTCAATGTTGAACGAAAAATTGTTCAAATCGAAAAATCAAATATGGGAATGAGCTGTACTCGCCGAGATCTTTCCAACAAAAAAAAAGTTTGCCCAAATCGGAATGTTCATTCAAAAGTTATTAGGGGGGGGCAGACAGACCGACCGACCGACCGACCGACCGACCGACCGACCGACACACAAATTCCCCATCTCAATACCCTACTTTCAAATTTTTAATTTTTCGATATTCAATTTACCTTTTTATTTTTTTAACTTGGCGATATTTTTTGGACTTGGTGATATTTTTTTTACTTGGCGACATTTTTTGGATTTGGCGATATTTTTTAGATGCATTAAGCTACTTTTAATACTTTTTTCGTCTTTCTTTTGTTTTTAACGGGAAAGTAGGCTAAAAACTTCACGCGCGAACAAAATTTTAGTTATTTACACAAAGTCACAGCAAACTAGGCACACATAAATAACAGCTCGTTACAAAATTGAACCGCATTTTACAGGTGGGTTCTGGTCACTTCAGTCTCCAAAAGTAAATCTATAATGTGGGTAGACAGGTTGTTACATTTCAAGTTCTTTTTTTTGAAGCTTAATCCATTAAATAAGTGAAAAAAGATTTCGTCTTAGGTTGCGTTTTTGCACGGTAAGGGTACCATTAATAATACAACGATTATTAAAAATAACTCCTTATCTAAATAAAATTAAGGATTGCCATTAAGGTCTGCTCCTAAATGATGTCACGCTTTCTCCCAACACTTCTATCTCCTCCCTTTATGTCACAAAATGTTTCCTTTTGTTTCCTGTCCCATATTTTTCATAAATATATTCTTAACAAACTTACGTGATATCACAATTATTGCTATGCGCCTCCCCCTTTGTAACCAACTTTCAATTTTACAACTTTAAGAATTAATAATTTTAATTCAGCCCTAGAGCAAAAAATTTAGTTTTGTATGCCCGAATATTCAGATTTTATTAGGGGATGCTTTTTTGGTAATTGGGGGAGGTATTAAGTACTAAATGCATCAGCTAGGTCTTTTTAAAGTTTGCCTGAAAAATAAAAAAGCACATTTCCATTACACATGACGACGTTATACTGTTCAATGAAGTGTGACTAATCTATTAAGATGTATACGGTTCACATTTTCAAAATTTGCTTAAATTTGCTGTCCGGAGGTTAAGCAGACGATTTTGAAGCAAAACTTATATTTTAAATTCAATGCGAACAATTATTTTCTGCAAGAAATACCCCCAAAAAATTCTATCACTCAAAAAATTATTAAAATTTATTTATTTATTTTTATATAAGTATGAGAATCAAGACAAAAACACTTGTCCATTTCCAATTTTCGCAAGTTCAACTATTTTTTTATATACTTAATTGTATAAAAAAGTATATACAACAAATTATTTTTATATGGGCGATTCTCTCTAAACTCGTCATTTTTCACACGAAATTTGTCCGGGCACGGTTTTTTGAAATGTTCGCATAATTATAATACTATTGCTCAGAAAATGAATCTATTACTTTGATTTGAAAGAGGGCCAATTGAAGTTTGTATTTTTCTGATAAATCATGATAGGGGGTAAGTCCCCCGCCTAGTATAACTAGGCAGGGGACTGTGCCAGGTGACTGTATTTTTGCTCTTTGTTGCGTAATATCTGCAAAACTATTAGAACATAATTAGTTACGAGACTACCTATAGATTTAGGCACAAATCGTGGACATAATAACTAATATGTTTTATAATTAAACTAATTGACATTAATAAAATCACTTCCCAGAGGGCTGTTTTCGCAACGACCCTGATGCATACTTTCATCACAAATGTGGCTCTCAAGCTAAGCAAAGTAGCGTTTCAACACCGTTTTCGGCGATTTTGGCAAATTCACACTGATTACTTTAAAGTTCATGCCAAAAAGAATTTGCAAAAGTTATAGATTTTTTGTATTACAGCTTTGAATTTGTTGCGGGGAACTGTTTGAAAATACTCCGGACAGAATTTATATGGCAATTTTAAGTTTTAGAAATACGTAATTATACCTTATTTCATAAAAAATATAGCTTCATTATTCTATTTTTAGATATTAATTGCCAAATTTATGTAGTGTTAATAGTTTTTTTGAAATACTATTTTTAACAGTCAAACTATAGGATTGGGACAGCCAGGGGACTGTGTTTTTGGAGCTTAGATAATTTCTAGAAAAAAAAAAAATGTTATCACCCCAAATACAATTGGGCCACAAAGTATTAATGCTTTACTTGTATTAAGAGCGATAATTACTTTATTACACTTTATTATTTTTAAAGTACCCAGGCCGGACATCTAATGACCAGTTTACAGATAATCGTCCATATATTGACTATTAGTATATGATATTCAGAATAAATATTGACAATAATATTTTTTTTTTCATCAAGAAATGTATGAATATATTTTGTCCGGAAGTTCTTGTCAAGTCCGTTACCCTAAGGTTATTTTAGCTAAAAAAGGAATTTATTGCAGTCAAAAGATGGTAATATGTTCAGTTAACTTAACAAACTAGTGACGTAACTATTTCGTACCATTTTGTTTTCCTGAGTCGAGAAGTATTGCTGTAGTGTTTCGCACAAGATTTCTTTTAGGTGCATATTTTTATTCTTTGTCAAGTCTGTTACCAAAGATTTTAGTATTAATTTTTACTTTTTGTTAACTTTTACCCCGAAATATTGTTTATTATACAATTCTAAGAAAATGCATATTGTTGTTTAATTTTTAAAATCGACAACCTAGCCATAATTTGATATTTTGGTTGAAATGTCAAGTCTTTTACCGGTCAAATCCGTTACCAAATGTCAAGTCCGTTACCATACAGTTTTTGATCAATATTTTAATAACCACAAACATTGTTTTAAGCTTCAGGAACGTAAATAATTTCAAATGAAGTTGGATCTAGGCACTATGATATAGTTTAAAAGTGAGATTTCATATTTATTTCGTATTGTAACACACGACAATTTTCCTTGCATCTTAAAGTTTTACAACAGTATTTGAAAATTAAACTATGCATCAAAGTGTACAACCAATTTCTCTTTCATACACCTAAAATATGTGACAAAACATCTGTTAGTGATTCTAAAAGAAAATAGCAAGTTAAAAAAATTACTTAAAAATTCTGAAATGTAAGCCTATGGTGAAAATGACCCATACCATAAGAAGGTCGTTCTTTGTTTATCTCTACTACTCGCAAAATGAAACACTGTAAAAGCGCGTTTTTATTTATAAATTTAATTCCTCTTGTCTTACAACACTACCCAATTTCTCTACACAGTAAAAAAATTACCGTTGTTTTTACAATATAATACAGCCAATTTTATGGTAATAAACTGTAAAAATTGCAAATTTTACAATAATAAATTGTGAAATTGCTAATTTTACATTACTAAACGGTAATTTTTTTTTATTTTCTAGTTTATTACCGTGAATTTTAGTTTTAAGCTGGAACTTCGGCTGCCAGTATTATACTGTTGTTTTTGCAGTATAATGCTTCTAAATTTTTCGGCAAAAAACTGTAAAATTGCTAACTTTACAGTAAGAAACTGTAAAATTGTAAACTTAAAATAAGAAACTGTAAAGTTGCTAACTTTAGAGTAAGAAACTGTAAAATTGTTAGTGTTACAGTTTATTAGTGTAGAGTTTACAGTTTCAAATTGGAACCTCGGCTGCCAGTATTATGCTATAAATACAACAGTTTATTTTTTGCAATGTAGCGCTAAAGATATGCGCAATTCCGTCATACCTGAAAAACAGCTTTTTGCCTTAATTACTTTCATTTTCAATGACTTATTTTAATTATAAAATTTTTGCCCTAACTTCATGCTTTTAACTAATTTGTAACATAATATAAATAATAGGTACCGTAAAGTCGGGTTACTTGGACAAACAAGGAGGTTACTTGAGCCCACAGTAAAATGATAAAATCTGGGTTTGGTACTAGCATTAGAGACTGCAGAGTGCTTCTACCTAGAGGAGAAACGAGGAACTACGTGCAAGTCTTCAACTAATAAGTACCAAACCTAGATTTTATCATTTTACTGTAATGGGCTCAAGTAACCCCTTAGGGTCCAAGTGACCCGACTTTACGGTAATGTACTCAGAAGAAGGCATTGGTAATTTCTCGCTAAGATCGTTTCAAATTTAAAAACATTAGCTCATGCATGTAATATAAGTCAAAAATTGTAATCTACTCAAAGTTAAGGATAAATAAAATATGTCAAAAAACAGAAAATATTGCAACCTTTTTTTCGTCTTACATCAATCTCATACCGTAAAGTAAAAGGAAAGAAAAAGTAAATAAAAGACAGGAGATTAAGCTGCACTGATTGGAAAAGAAACTTTGAAAAGTTATGTTGATTTTGTGAGTTTCCGACAGCAGGAAAAGATATGCTTGCTTATGAGAGAAGTTACAAAAAAGTCAACGATAAGTAGAGAAAAACTCTTTTGCAGCTGCTTCTTCTCTTCTGTGTTTCTTAATTTTTTCTTTTGATTTCTTTCTTAACTAGTTTAATAACATTAAGAGATATTTACGTATCAAAAAAATATGTAATGTAAAAATTGTGTAAGAAAGCCTTTTAAGTTTAGTAAATTTTTTTCTGAAGGTGAGTAACTTAAAACAGAATTTTTGCTTATGGCATAGATTAACACTCCCTAAACATGACAGAAAATTTAATATAGTCAACCGAACTATAAATATAGAACATGGATAAGAGAGGCTTAAATGGAGAGTTCTATAACTTTGACTTTTTTTTTTTTTTTTGAAACAAAACCCCGAAATCACCCAGAAAACTTCCTATGACCATTTTTAATAAACTGTTAGTTCCAAGAACAAGTTTAATCACATAGTTGTTATAAAACATGGATTTAGAAAGTTGCGAATCGATATTAATATAAAATAGTCGGTTGAAATGGAATATGTGGATTAAACTATTGGCACATTTTTAACGTTCGGCTTCTTTTGTTATAAAAGAGCTTCTGGTTTTATTTATTTTTAATTTTCTCTTAGCTTATCCGGTAGCCCTTTCTTAAACAAGAAGTAGACTGTTATAGAAAGAGATAAAGCTTTCCTTACTCTGTTTGACTTCTGCCTTTTTGGAAATGGTGGTGTACGGTGGGATAAAATTTAACAACATAGAAACATCAGGAACAGCAACCACATCAGGGCTCTAGGAGCAGCAGCGTTATTTGGTTACTAATGTAAAGCATGGTATTCTATCATATCGACCCGTTATTATAGAAAAATAAACGTTTGAACTTGTAGAAAAATATTGCCAGTTGAAAAATGACCACATTATAAGAAATTACAGCTTACTATCAATGTTCCCGATACGCTAACCCTCCCCCTCACACATTCTGTTTAACATTTTCAAATCGCACATTGCAAAAAAGAATGTTATTTTTACAGCATAATGTAGCTAACTTTAGGGTAATAAACTGTAAAAATAGCTAATTTTACAGTTTATTGCAGTGCGTTTTACAGTTTTGAACTGGAACCCCTGCTGCCATCATTATACTGTTGTTTTTATAGTATAATGCAGCTAAATTTTACAGCAATAAACTGTAAAATTACTAATTTTAAAGCAAGAAACTGTAAAATTGCTAGTTTTACAGTTTATTGTTGTGCATTTTACAGTTTTAAATTGGAACCTCGGCTGCCAGTATTAAACTGTAAAACCAACAGTTCATTTTTTGCTGTGCATAATGATATGTTAAGCAGTAGAATAAATTTTTCGTTAACTTCCATACTAAAGCATAGCATCACCCGTGTGTATTGCGAAATAACAAGCGGTTAGTTCTTACTGCAACGTAAGATTAGAGTCCTAATGTGTGTGTCCTTATTATTTTTGCGTGTTAAGAGCTCCAAACGGATCCGAAATCTCTTTATATTTCTTTTACTTTTAGCTAAAAGCTAGCCTTTCTGTTTCTTAAAAATACGTATAGTTGTTGGCAGAAACTGTTTAGAAGTACCAACACATATTTTTTGAAACAAAGCGCATCATTTTCGGAATCACATTAGGTATGTATTAATTAAATGTTACATCATTTTAGGTGCAGTTTTCAGCGTCAAACCATCATTTCTTGAACATCCCTATTTG
>JAXGGA010025079.1:0-11075 GCA_038373865.1 Uloborus plumipes | reverse complement strand
ACAGAAAATTTTATGATTAATCTTGAAGACTATTTTGGGATTTTTTAATCTGTGTCCAGAGAGCTAAAAAAACTTGCTGGGTAAAGAATTAATTTACTGAACAGCATGATTAATTACTAAAACTACTTATATATTTACTCAAAAGTAAGTGTGAGTTGCAATATCTATAAAGGGGAAATAATGTAAGTTGAAATGAAGAAAAACATTTGAAAATATACAAGATAAACTGGATAGCAAGGAACTGCAAAACATGTTTTTTTTTTTGGTATGAGCAAGTACAACTAAAAGAAAAGTTTGGGTAATCAAAAAATGATTCATTTGACAATATTAACAAACATTGTCTGAAAATGGAAGCAAAAGTTAGATTTTTTTTTTAAATCAAAACGCAAAAAATCAGAAACTTAAAATTAAAATTTAGGTGCATTTGATTTTCTGTTGAATTCCTATATCTCTCTTGTTACCTAATATAACAGAACAATCATAAAAGAAGAATTATATGCCCAGACACCTGCTACTTAGAAGAAAAGTGATATTCTTAAACATTTTACATCCAACTTCCAAACTACTATTCTAATTCTAAATGTTAATGTAGTACATAACTACTCCCAATTTAGCATATCTTGACTTCCCATAGCAAATAAAGAGGAGGTTATGATAACCAATTTGCATCACTAAGTATGGAGCAACATTGTATGGGATGCATTGTGTAACGTAAATCAGCTTACTCTAAAACCAAGAGGTTCGAAACTTGCTCGCTTCTCCTCTTTCCTCTTTAGTTACTATTTGGGGTCTACTATCAGGGGTCTACAAGCTATATATCTAACAAAACTGGCATACAAACTAAAATTTGGCACATTGGCAGGCGGTCAAGGTTTAAATGCATAAATCAACTGTGTTAGTATGACATGGTTGCTTAAGAATTTTTAATTCTACTGTACAAATTTCTCAGATTTTTATATTTCATGAGTTACTAATTGCACATATTAGCATAAGTGCAGTGCAATGTCAATTGTTTTCAATATTCAACTATGTAATTAAAGTCTTGTATTGTTTGAATCTAAGTTCATTACAATTTTATTCGCTTTGTTTAGTTAAAAGTTAAGCATAGTAAGACCTCTTTTTAAAAAAAGCTAGATATGTATAGGAAAAAGACATTAATAGAATATTCCTAAATCAATAAAGGATTTAATGCGGATATACAAAATGTTTCTAACAGGAAATGATGAGAATGTTTTCAAGAATAACTATTGATGATTAAACAGGAAAATTAAAATTTTGAAAATGAAATGCCACTGAAATAAACCAATTTGGAATCAAATTTTAAGTGATTATTTTATTTGAACTCAGTGATTAATGAAATTCAGTTCCGATGCTAAAAGAAAAAAATGCTTTACTTCCCATGTGGATTAATCAACATCTGGAGGATATGAAATGACGATTTGATGAAAAACTTAAAACTTGTTTTGAAATCTTCAAATGTCGTAACAACACTTAACTTACAATGGAATTATAACATTTCTCAATTTGTTTAAATACAAAAATAAACATCTATACATAGTACAAAATGAAATCTCTAAAAGCATCTGTTTATTTGAACCCGCAAAACTCAAGAACTACTCGGCCGATTTTGCTAAAAATTTCAGCATTTGTTCATTTTTGCACCTGAAAGGTTTAGGCATCAGTTCGAAAAAGATTCGAGGGGTTCTTTTTTATTCCAATTGAAAACGATTTTCACATAACTTTTGTCGAGTATCGGGGTTAAAAATTATTTGCACACATTAATGTTATACGATATCAGAAACAGCAAAATTCTGTGTCGTAAATACAGCGTGAGTTATTTGAATTTAAAACTTACTATTTTTAAGGCTTCACTCGATTTCAGGTACTACATTCCTTATTAAGACCATCAAAAAAAATAAAAGAATAATTCCAGTTTTCTTTTTAACATCCCCATTGGATAGATTAATACGAGGGTTGTCCGTAAAGTAAGTTTCCCCATTTTTTTTTGCAATGAATCGATTTTTTATTCACACCAAGTAGTACATCATTAAAAAGCTTGGACTCTTATCTATTTTTCTACGTAGTCTCCTTTTACTTCGATGCACTTTTTCATGCGCGTAACCATCTTTTTAATTCCTTCGTCGTAGAAGTTTCCCGCCGCACTGCGAAGGTAATTCAGGACCTCATCTTTCAGCTCTTCTCCGATTGCGAAATTCGTACCTCCGAGATGTTGTTTCAAACCAGGAAAGAGATGATAATCGCTTGGGGCCAGATCTGGGCTGTAGGGAGGGTGAAGGACTGTCTTCCACCTGAAATCCTTAATAAGCGAGGTGGTTTTGCTGGCTGTATGCGGACGAGCATTATCTTGATGAAAACGGACTCCGCTAGACAGCATGCCCCTTCTCTTGTTCTGAATGGCTCTTCTAAGGTTTTTCAGAGTTTCACAGTAGCGGTCAGCATTTATTGTTGTACCAGTGGGCATAAATTCACATTCACACAGCAATAGACCTTTTCTGTCCCAAAACACCGTTGCCATGATTTTGCCGGCAGACAGCGTTTGTTTTCGTCTCCAGTGACTATGGAGTCCAAAAATTCTTCACCGCCGGCTTCGTAGTCCGTGATAAATTTGGTAGCCGCTTCAACACGTTGTTTTTTGTTGTCCTCTGTGAGCATTTTGGGCACCCACCTGGCACAAACCTTCGAATATCCTAAATGTTCCTTTAAAATCTTGTCGATAGATGTTCTGCTGACATCTGGAATCATCGCACTAAGATCTCGAACCGTCATTCCGCGATCTGCCAGCATTGCTGCTTCCACCCTCGCAATTGTTCCATCGCTAAGCGATGGGCGTCCGGATCGCTGTTCGTCATGGACGTCTGTTCGCCCTTCTTTAAACCCTTGGATCCATTTCCGCACCATTTGCACACTTATGCATTCTTCTCCATAGACTTCTGTAAGTTGAGTATGGATTTCTGTCGGCGAGTTTCCTTTGGCACACAAAAAACGAATCACTGATCTCACTTCGCATTTGGCGGGCGAAGGAATCGGAAGCTCCATTCTTAATGCCAGTCAAAACCAAACTTACGGTCACAGTGAGTTCAGCTGGGCGGGAATGTGGAGGGGAGGAACCAAGCTATGCTGTAGGGTTGCCAGATTCCGCATAACAGCGATTCACGTGCTTGTGCAAATTAGGGAAACTTACTTTACGGACAACCCTCGTATTTTAAACCCCGGATTTATCTCGACTTACGGTCGAGGATCTGTGCTTCCATCTCTAACTGGAAAAAAGTTACAGGCGTTTAAAGTACAGTGTTCTAATTTCTCTCTTTAATTCAAGTTATTACCGTTGTGTTAAGTTGCCATGGCTACGTCTTTTAAATTCTTTGTTGTTTCTTCTTTCTAATTTTAATGTCTTAAAAGTATTTTATTATATAGCTGTTGTTTTCAATGATTTTAAATTGCATTCAAATTACATGCCATGTTTTTTTACCTTTAAAGCGTGAGAACAGCCATGCGGATACAACTAGTGTAATTCCAAACTACAATTTATGCGATAAACTATCTCTACCTGGGTATTGGCATGCAAGTCTCAAGAAATTTTCAACAATGACCCAGTGGCCAAAAAGTTTGGAGACTCAAGTTAGGCTACTGCTTAAAGTAAGAGTTGTGGGTTAGCTTATTCCTGCTTGTTTGAAAGGCTGTAGGAAAAATTAGCTTTGGGGTTTCATCCTTTTAGCTTGATGTAATTTGAGAAAAGAAAACTAATGCACATGAACCCAGTAAAGTTATAAACAACCTGCTTGTCAAGGATAGTTTACTTAATGAAGATTTCAAAACAAAAAGTTTAAAAAATATATAATACAAACCATGGCCTCATGTGACTAAGGGCAGCAGCAGCTTCATCTAAAGCACAATTGACAGATGAAGTCAGCCTTTTTAATACCTCTTTATTTGCATACATATCGTCTGAGAATTCAAGGTCTTGCATATCTACAAATATATACAAGAATATGTTGACTAAAAATATTTGAGATACTTATTTACATGCATTTGGCCGATTCTCTGTAAACTGGTAATTGGATTCTCTGTAAACTGGTAATTGGCTGTCCGGACTGAGTATTTTAAAAATAATAGAGTGTAATGAAGTAATTATCGCTCTTAATACAAGTAAAGCATTAGTACTTTGTGGCCCAATTGTATTTGGAGTGATAACAATTTAATTTTTTTTTTCTAGAAATTATCTAAGCGCCAAAAACAGTCCCCTGGCTGTCCCAATCCCATAGTCTAACTGTTAAAGATAGTATTTCAAAAAACCTATTAACACTACATAAATTTGGCAATTAATATCTAAAAATAGAATAATGAAGCTATATTTTTCTTATGAAATAAGGTATAATTACGTATTTCTAAAACTTAAAATTGTCATGTAAATTCTGTCCGGAGTTTTTTCAAACAGTCCCCTGCAACAAATTCAAAGCTGTAATACGAAAAATCTATAACTTTTGCAAATTCTTTTTGGCATGAAGTTTAAAGTAATCAGTGTGAATTTGCCGAAATCGCCGAGAACGGTGTTGAAACGCTACTTTGCTTAGTTTGAGAGCCACATTTGTGATGAAAGTATGCATCAGGGTCGTTGCGAAAACAGTCCTCTGGGAAGTGATTTTATTAATGTCAATTAATTTAATTATAAAACATATTAGTTATTATGTCCACGATTTGTGCCTAAATTTATAGGTAGTCTCGTAACTAATTATGTTCCAATAGTTTTGCAGATATTACGCAACAAAGAGCAAAAACAGTCACCTGGCACAGGCCCCTGCCTAGGTATACTAGGCGGGGGACTTACCCCCTATCATGATTTATCAGAAAAACACAAACTTCAATTGGCCCTCTTTCAAACCAAAGTAATAGATTCATTTTCTGAGCAATAGTATTATAACTATACGAACATTTCAAAAAAACGTGCCCAGACAGATTTCGTGTGAAAAATGATGAGTTTACAGAGAATCGTCCATTTAACAAAAATATTTCTCTGTTGTAAGTTACATTTCGGGAAGAGGAGAGCAATAATTAAACTATACAATCTAATTATCATTCACAGATAAATACATTTCATAATCAAAAGTGCATTATACTGCACTTTGCTAACTTCATGGTGTGGATTGCAATTGTATTTTCAATGATGTTGTTGTTTCTAATACCACTCGGGTATCCGAGCCCGAGTAGATGAAATCTACTCGATTTAAGGCAGGATAGGTACGCTGCTTCCGTTTTTACGAGCACCATTAAGGTGGAAGACCGATTTAGCTCAACACACATGCCATAAGGACCCGTTCATAGGGCAGGCATCCATTCATATCACACTTTCACACACAGAAAGGACAATGACAGGAGAAAGAGAGAGAGAGAGAAAGTACGTCCATGCCCAAGCTGGGACTCGAACCCGGGGCCACCGCACGACAGTCAGGGGTCATTCCATGTCAAATCAACACAATTTTGGAAGAGTTTCAGAATTGATGTCTCAGATTTTCATGATTTTTGGTATGCAGCATTATATCATAGACATATGAAAAAATACCAAATTTCAGTTACATAGCACAATTATTTTTTAAGTTATAAATTTTTTAAATTTTAAATTTCTTTGAAAAAACACGATACTTAACCACATTAAAATGCCTATAGGCTCGCAACCAGTGGTGATATTAACCTGGGACTGGTCTCATTTTAAAGCTGTTGAATAGGGCTTTATTATGATATGCTACAACATAGGGGTTA
Organism: Uloborus plumipes; assembly: GCA_038373865.1. NCBI lineage: Eukaryota > Metazoa > Arthropoda > Arachnida > Araneae > Uloboridae > Uloborus > Uloborus plumipes. The sequence goes on along the minus strand of JAXGGA010025079.1, from coordinate 5,300 downwards.
AATTTTTAAAAAAATTTAAATTTTAAAATTAAATTTTAAATTTTAAATTTTTCAAAAAGTGGCAATTTTAAAAATTCCAAAAAATTACCAAAAATTGTTTGTGATGTCTTGATACATATTGCAAAATTCTATGATGGGATCTCAATGGGATCAGGAGATACAGGGCTTCAGAGATACACATGTTTTGTCAATAATATACCATATTAGTAAAATTTTATTGTTTTTGAACTAATTTTCCTATGCAATGTGCAGGATCCTATTATATTAATAAAACGCAGTGATTACTTCATTTTACCATGTTTGCAAACCTCTCATTTGCCTACATGTAGAGGGAAACCCCCTTTTACTCAGATAAAAAGGGAATTTCCCTTGGGGGAAACCCCTTTAACTAGGTGAAAGCTGATTGGAATACAAGTAAGGGAAATTCCCTTTAACTGTAAGAAAAGGGAGATTTCCCTCCGTGGGGGGATTCCCCTTTTCACAAGTATAAGCTGATTGGTCAAGCAGACAAGATCACTCATTTACAGCTAGTTTAGCATCACAGTTGCTTGTAGGAAGTTCATTTGATGTTTCATGTGATGTTGTATCAAGAAGATAACTTATTTCTTGGCCCCTGCACGTTTCCTTGCTGATTTCTCCCTATTTATCACTTTCATGATGGATACCACTAACAAGATAGTAAAAATGGATTGCTTTAACCCTTTTAATAAGCCAAATCACTCCCATGCAAGAAAAAGACTGAGACGTGTTACTTCATGGATGTGTGACTTGATTCCAGGAACATCCGAGTTATCCGTGGTCTGTGATAGTTGTAGGAAGCAGCTGACAAAGTTGAAAAATGAAAAAGATGGGGAAACTTCCCCTGGAACTAGCAAGGTACCTGAAGAAAGTCAGTCTGATACTGAAATTGAAGAATCACCTATAGATATACCATTTTCAAATGAATCTGAAGCTCTGAGTTCCCTTAACAGCTCTCTTTTAGAGATGGGAGAGTCGCCTGTAGACAAAAAGAGGATGCAATCAAAAATTTACTCTACTGAAAAGGCCAACCGAATCAATGTGGCTGTCAAGAGAAAACTGCTAGTGAATGCATCGAGCGATGAAGAGAATGATGATTCACAAGACGAGTTCTTTACACATGTGAAAAAACTGTACAACAGCTTCACTAGTAGGAAGAAGAAGCTTCAACTGCTGACTCTTATGCCTGACAGCTGGAGTGTGAGGAAAGTAATGCGGGAATTTTCAGCCCCTAACTATTTAGTTCGACAAGCCAAGACATTGTTGAAAGAAAAGGGCGCCTTGTCTGGTCCTGATATGAAACCAGGAAAAAGTTTATCAAAGCATACCGTTGATATTGTGAAAGGATTTTATACAAGTGACGAAATAAGCCGAGCAATGCCGGGGATTAAGGACTTTATATCAGTGAAAGACCACAGCACAGGTATTAAAGAACATGTTGCAAAAAGGTTGATGCTTAATAATTTAAAAGAAGCCTATGAAGTTTTCAAAGAAAAATTCCCAGCTGTAAAAGTAGGATTTTCTAAATTTGCAGAGCTGAAACCCAAAAATTGTGTGCTAGCAGGCCAGAGTGGAACACACTCAGTCTGTGTGTGCACTACTCATCAGAATGTGAAGCTTATGTTTGAAAATGGAAGAATGAGCTCAATGACAGATGGAAAAATAAAAACATACAAGGACTGCCTGCAAATGATGGTTTGCAGCCCCCCACCATCAACTGACTGCTTCTTTTCAACTTGTGTGTCATGTCCGGGTACCAGAGGGATTAGAGAACTTTTGGAAAAAGCATATGAAGACAATGCAATTGAGACTATCACATACAGACAGTGGATCTCTGTGGATCGATGTAACTTAGAAATTATCCAAAAACCGGTTAGTGAATTTATTGATGTATTTTGTAATAAACTTCCTATCTTACTTCGTCATCACTTTATAGCAAAAGAACAAAGTGCATTTTTGAGACACACAAAGGAAAATCTTCTGGAATGTGAAGTAGCTGTTATTTGTGACTTTTCTGAGAATTATTCTATTATTATACAAGACGAGGCACAATCATATCATTGGTCGAATACTCAGGCAACCATTCACCCTTTTGTGGTATATTTTAAAGAGAAGGAAGTTGAGCATTTAAATTTCGTAATAATATCAGACTGCCTCAACCACAACACTACAGCTGTCTACCTGTTCCAGAAAAAATTGATGGAATACTTGAAGTGCAAATTTCAAAGACCTGTCAAAAAATTCTTTTATTTCTCTGATGGCTCTGCAGCCCAATACAAAAATAAAAAAAATTTTATTAACTTGTGTAATTACAAGCAAGATTTTGGAGCTGAGGCTGAATGGCACTTTTCAGCTACAGCACATGGCAAAGGTCCATGCGATGGGCTCGGGGCCACAGTAAAAAGACTAGCCGCCAGAGCAAGCCTACAAAGACCGTATCAGGATCAAATCACGAATGCAAGGCAATTATTTGAATGGTCACATAAGAACATAGCTAACATCGACTTTGTATTTGTGACCATTGAAGAATACATTAAAACTGAAGAACAACTGGCTAACCGGTACGATACAGCTCTAACTATATCAGGAACCCAAAAATTTCATGCCTTTATACCTCTCAGATGTGGAACCAAAGTAAATGCAAAGTTATTTTCTTCTGCAGATGTTTCAAGCATATTTCCTGTTTTGAAGGACGTTCAGCAGACATCATTTTCAGACATTAGTGGGTATATAACATCTATCTATAATGAGACTTGGTGGTTGAGTTATGTTCTGGATAAAGATGAAGACAGCAGTCAAGTGCAAGTTACATTCCTCCATCCTTCAGGTCCGTCATCCTCATTTATATATCCCACACCACCTGACACACTGTGGATCCCATTTTCAGATGTAATGTGCAAAGTGAACCCCACCACTCAGACTGGCCGAACATACAGTTTACCAGACAGTGAACTAAACAAATGTGTGGGTATCTTCCAACAATTGAAGTCTTCATAAATTAATTTGTTAATAATTAACTCATAAAATAAGGCTGAGAATGGTAAGTGTCTATGTGATATTCCTCTATTTAAAAAATTAAAAGTAATAGCCACTGCTTGTTTTATTGATATGTGTTGTTTGTTTCATTCAATAAACTGTACAAAATTTCCTCTGTTGATACTAATTCTGGTATTTTTCACAAAACGTGTATTTCTGAAGCCCTGTATCTCCTGATCCCATTGAGATCCCATCATAGAATTTTGCAATATGTATTAAGACATCACAAACAATTTTTGGTAATTTTTTGGAATTTTTAAAATTGCCACTTTTTGAAAAATTTAAAATTTAAAATTTAATTTTAAAATTTAAATTTTTTTAAAAATTTAACCCCTATGTTGTAACATATCATAATAAAGCCCTATTCAACAGCTTTAAAATGAGACCAGTCCCAGGTTAATATCACCACTGGTTGCGAGCCTATAGGCATTTTAATGTGTTAAAGTATGGTGTTTTTTCAAAGAAATTTAAAATTTAAAAAATTTATAACTTCAAAAATAATTGGGCTATGTAACTGAAATTTGGTATTTTTTCATATGTCTATGATATAATGCTGCATACCAAAAATCATGAAAATCTGAGACATCAAGTCTGAATCAGTGTGTTGATTTCACATGGAATGACCCTCAGACGTCTCTGACCACTAGACAAGGTGGCCGGCATTTTCAATGATAATCTGGTAATACTATTTTTTAACTTTGAATAATTTGTACAATTCACAAACTTTCAATTACGGCAGAAGGTATAACAATTTTCTCATTTTATGCAAAAATTTTGATAATATAGCTAACTGGTTCTCATTTGATTTTAATAAGAAAAATGCATCTAAATTTACTTAAACAAAACGACTACCAAATGAAACATATATTTAAACTTTTTTAAATGTAAATATGAAATTTTTTAATTGACGGTGATCGACCATTGGTCACACTGACTACTGATTTCAAGATGATTGGAAGCAATTTTAGCTGGTCTCAGGCCAGCAGACTGCCAATGATTTCAAACACCGATAAAGAATAATTTTTAGACTAGTGGCTTTAAGGTACTTGCCTGCATTTACGAAAAATACTTATGCTGAGATGCTAAAATAAGTTAGCAAGATATTAAATTTTATTTTATTTTTTATTTTTTTCGTTTCATTTTGCAAACAAATGTTACAGTAGATTGTCTCAAAATTTAACATTTCTCTTTTGGCTTTTTTTTTTTTTTTTAACTCGAATTGTTTTAAGCACTGATTTAAAAATTGGGTTGCATTGCAGACTGCACTGAAGACCATCATACCTCAAAACATAAACATTAAAAATGTAGTATTTTATTTTTAAATCAGTATTTTTTTTTTTAAATAAAAAAATACATAAACTCTAACAGTAAAGCTAGTTGTTAACTTACAATATTCTACATCTGATTGTATGCGTTCAGGAGTAAAGCCGGGTTCTAGGGACTCGTGGATTTCAGGGTTGTGAATTTTTGATGTTCTACTGTACTTAGAATTACAATATGATGGATGCCCTAAGAATCAAAGAAAAAGGACTTAAGAACAAGAGAAGCATAACAATGAACAAAATGATGTAACTGAATTACTAAATAAAGCTTAATACTCTAAGTTTATTTTAAGAAGCACAACACCCTCTTCTGAATTTTGATTTTTTTAAGTTCCTTTCTTTTTCTTAATGCATTTTAGGACTCTTTTTAAACTTTCGTATCCAGTATTTCTCTTTTTTTCACACAATATTAAAAATTCACATCATTGCATCAACAAAGGAAGAATTTCTTTTGTACACATTTCTTTTTTTCCCTTTCAGGCCAGTAGTGTTCGGCACCCCCAACGTGGAATTATGATCGACCTCTCGCTCCTGGTCGCACGGGTTAGTTTAGCCTGGTGCTCCCGTGCGAAGGAGGAGAGGGATGTTGTTCGAGAGACGGACCCCCGAGGTCAGAGAGAGAGGAGCGAAGTTGAACGCTGCCTCTGTGTGTTGGGTCATAGCAAAGTGAATGTGGTTGTTTTTTGATTATTGTGTATATAGTGCAACATAGTTGAATGTTGCGTACAGACCAATAAAGGTGAAGTGATTTAAAGAAATGTGTGCAGTCGATGAGTTCATCTTAACACCAACGAACCAAAGCGAGTAACGGTATGGAGAAGGCCATACTCGCTACAAGGCCCTTTAGGAGATTGTTTTTCTACTACTGAAAACTAATAACTTTGTAAACTTCTGCATTTGGTAGGTAGCATCATATGCTTACGT
>JAXGGA010025078.1:0-11077 GCA_038373865.1 Uloborus plumipes | reverse complement strand
GCAGTTTTGAATATGTGGCAGGAACTGTTTGAAAAACTCAGGACAGAACTTACATGACAATATTAAGTTTTAGAAATACGTAATTAGACCATATTTCATAAAAAAATATAGTTGCATTATTCTATTTTTAGATATTAATTGCCAAATTTATGTACTGTTAACAGGTTTTTAGAAATATTACCTTTCAGTGTTAGACTATACGATTGGGACAGCCAGGGGACTGTTTTTAGGACTTAGATAATTTCTAGAAAAAAAATAAATTGTTATCGCTCCAAATACAATTGGGCTACAAAGTATTAATGCTTTACTTGAATTAAGAGAGATAATTACTTTATTACACTTTATTATTTTTAAAATACTCGGTCCGGACAGCCAATTACGAGTTTACAGAGAATCGCCCTGCATAGGTAATTATTTTAAATTATGATAGTAAGTATGTGGCTATAAATATGCTAAGCAATTCTCTCTTCATGTTAATCTTTCGATAATATATCGTGCTTCATTCAACCGCCACTAAACTAATTCTTTCTTTAAAAATGTGAAAAATTATTTAGTTTTTTAAATGTCTAGTAAAAAACTAGATGTTTCGTAACTAGGCATGTTTTTTTTCTTACCTTTTATCATAATAAACAATAAGTTCGTCACAACATTTTTAAAATCCATCCTTGCTGTTTTTCCTAAATCACTTAAACTAGTTTCAAAGTTTTGGTCCTTCATAAGCTTTCATATTTGTGGGCTAATGAAAACACCCTCCTTCATTTTTGCACAAATGAGTGATGAGAACTGTTTCTTTAAATATTGAAATCTACACCCTTCTTTATCCATTGCTTTAACGAAATTTTACATCAATTGTTTAGGTGCAAAGGTGGGAGAATATTTTTGAAAAAAATCAATTAGAGGAACATTTTGGCTATTTTTTTAATCAGCAATATATTGTTTACGCTCTGGCCATTTCTTTAAAAAAAAATTCATGTTTTGCCTGTTGTCCCACTCGCATAGAAAGCAGCAATAGTTTGTATAGCTGAGTTGCAGACTAATGAGATTGACAATAACTTAAAAATCTGCATATATGCTCCAATTAAGGTGTGAGTAATCAATTTTATGAAGCAATATCTTATGAAGCATATGTTCATAAGATTATTTTTTTATCTAAGAATAAGCTATTGGAACCGATGGCAATGCATTTCTTTTATGGAGAACTACTGCCTTCAAGCTAATTTCTGAGCAATCGATGAACAATCGCCACTTTTGCATTATAGGGGCAATTTAAAGCACATATCAATGTGAATTATGTCTGTACTCTCTTTTTACATACTCTACAGCTGTAATAAGTAAAAAAAAAATGTGTATACAGGCGATTCTCTGTAAACTGGTAATTGGCTGTCCGGACTGAGTATTTTAAAAATAATAAAGTGTAATAAAGTAATTATCGCTCTTAATACAAGTAAAGCATTAATACTTTGTGGCCCAATTGTATTTGGAGTGTTAACAATTTAATTTTTTTTTTTCTAGAAATTATCTAAGCGCCGAAAACACAGTCCCCTGGCTGTCCCAGTCCCATAGTCTAACTGTTAAAGATAGTATTTCAAAAAACGTATTAACACTACCTAAATTTGTCAATTAATATCTAAAAATAGAATAATGAAGCTATATTTTTCTTTTGAAATGAGGTATAATTACTTATTTCTAAAACTTAATATTGTCAGGTAAATTCTGTCCGGAGTTTTTTCTAACAGTCCTCTGCAAAAATTCAAAGCTGTAATACAAAAATCTATAACTTTTGAAAATTCCTTTTGGCATGAAGTTTAAAGCAATCTGTGAATTTGCCGAAATCGCCGAGAACGGTGATGAAACATTACTTTGCTTAGTTTGAGAGCCACATTTGTGATGAAAGTATGCATCAGGATCGTTGCGAAAATAGTCCTCTGGGAAGTGTTTTTTATCAATGTCAATTAATTTAATTATAAAACATATTAGTTATTATGTCCACGATTTGTGCCTAAATTGATAGGTAGTCTAGTAACTAATTATGTTCTAATAGTTTTGCAGATATTATGCAAAGAAGAGCAAAAACACAGTCCCCTGCCTAGTTATACTAGGCGGGGGACTTACCCCCTATCATGATTTATCAGAAAAACACGATCTTCAATTGGCCCTCTTTCAAACCAAAGTAATAGATTCATTTTCTGAGCAATAGTATTGTGGGGAATGCAATCACTTGAACATTAAGATGAATCATATTTATTACTTTTGATGACTATGTACAAATATATACATGTGGACTTCTTGTCCTGAGGATAGGTAGTTGTTCCAGTTCATGGTACCGCAGTACCTGCATTAACAGTACGCTCCTGACCACAGCCAAGCAGCATCAACAGTTCATTTCATGTCTTAACCGCAGTCTCGACACTCTCACACTCTTCCTTTGTCTTCTGTTCCTTTTGCGCGTGGTGCCCTACGCAGTTACAATTGCAGTTACGCAGCGTCGTAGCACGCTTGATACAGTTGGTGGCTTAGTTAGTGTGGGGCTTAGCAGCTAGCTCCCACAGTATTAAAATTATAGGAACATTTCAAAAAGCCTTGCCCGTACAGATTTCGTGTGAAAAATGACGAGTTTGCAGAGAATCGCCCATATAGATCAAATGTGTCTAAAGGAAAATTGCAATATAATTATAAATCCTTTAGGATAGCCTATATAAGCCAAAACGTATAAATGGTATTTCTAAAAATTGTAGGATGATAGAAAATTTTTGCAATCATATTCTTTTTCAGTACCTTGAAATCTATAAGAAACACCCAAAGTGCATTGAGGAACAGAAAATTCGTTAAAATTTGTTTTTCAGTGTAATTTGAGTTATAGGTATACTATATAGTAAAGTTCGGCATTTTTGATTCATTCTTTCTCATTTAAACCAATAAAAAGTAGTTGATTTGCTGAATAATTAATATATATCACAAGAACAGGATATTTTCTATATATTTAAATGAAAAAAATCTCCACTTTTGTCAGATAAATTATTTTGGAGACTACTTTTCAATGGAAAATTTCAGCAAAAATAAAATTCAGTTTTACAAAAAAATTCTGACGTGGCGGAGTAACACATGAAGGTCACTTTCGACATCAGTAAGCCAAATAATATTAAGATCAGCCAGATCTTATTTTGTATTTTTTAAAAGTTAAATTTAGCAGGCCTGTGTTATTGCTTATTTTGGCCTCTCAAGTATTTAAAAAACTAATGATTGTGAAGCCCATATGCAATTTTAATTTCTAATTACTTAGTGAATTGTCCAAGAAGGAAGATTGCAATTTCTGAACTATCAATTTTGTAATGATATTTTGTTTGTTATTGAAGTAAACGTTTTCAGTATGCAAAAAAAAAAAAAACTTTACCGACGTAGTGGGGTTTTTCAAGTGGGCCCACTAAACTCGGTTTGGCGAACCCTGATTATCACCGTACTCGTTGAGTTTCTTGCTATAGAAATGGAATGGAATAGAAATAAAAAGAAATTCGTACCCGTCATACTATGACTGGTAACTTTCTAGATCAGGTAGTGCAAAGCATACGCATAAAAAACGATAATTAGGATAAGATTTCTTTATTATAGCTAATCTTCACCCGTACACTTGTGATATAAATCATATCGTCGGCACCATGCTAAAATAGCAAATGTTAAAGTTCGCACTTTTCAGGAGAGCCCAAAACACTGAATGTAATTTTTCCCCACCTGACGCAATTGGTTATTTTAAATTTTTAAATTTTTATAGATATCTGTAAGTGTAAAACTATCGTTCGAAGGTATCATTTTAACTTTAATTATTTGTAAAATTCGAACTTGAAAAAAGCGATTTTTCATATTCGTTAGTAAGTTTAGCATGGTGCCAATACAGCCTATATTTTAATAGTATGGTTTTTTCATCAACCTCTAGTGATGGGAATTTTGTACTTAGATGACGTCTTGCTACTTCCGTTCATCCATAGAGGTGATATTCCAAAACAAAAAGGTGATATTACACACAAAAAAAAAAAAAAAAAACTTTTGTTATATAAAGCATGTTTGAGATAAGTCTGAAAAAAACCCTCAAACAGCATACGATTTGCACAACGACAGTTCGTTTCTTTAAACACACATTAATAACAATGAACTGGACTTTTTTTCTTTATGGTAACCTGGAAAATCAAGACCGGTCAAGTGAAAGCAAAATGCAATCGTGATTGCTCATTAGAGCATTTTATTTTGGTTGTGTTCGAATAGACCGACCAATACACTGGGACTAATCAGTGGCTGACCACAAGTGTTCTGACATATTATTACGCAGTTCGTATATGAAAATATCCTATGGATACTGGCCGCACAAATCACTGAGGTCATCAAAAGTCATCAAATGAATCTCCCGGGACTTGATTCGATCATTATTTTTGAAGATTTGAACATGGTGTAAGACATGTGGGGAAACTTTTAAAAAATAATGAAATAATAGTGCTGTCGTATAAATATTCATTACATTCGATCAAACTTTTTTCGTAATTTTATTGGAACATAATTTCCATGGAGAAAATCTCTGTGTTCTATAATGTTTCTTTTAGCAATACGGGTTTATTTTACTCTATCTACACGAATATTTGAAATTACGCATAGCATTAATTTAGAGCACGATGACGTTACCTAGAATTAAAAAAACCTCCTTTTCGATTGGTCACCGTTTAAATTCATTTGCATAAAATTAGCTGCGTGACAGCAATCGCGGCATCGGATTGGGCGAAAGATTAAGTGAATTTTTTCCCTTTCTTGGGTCATGGAGGGGAATGGAAGTTTCGGATAGTTTTGATTGCACGAACTTAAAATTAGTGCTTTGTCAAATTTACAATTCCCATGCTTTGCGGCCCAATTGTATTTGGAGTGATAACAATATAATTTTTTTCCTAGAAATTATCAAAGCACCAAAAACACAGTCCCCTGGTTGTCCCAATCTAATAATTCAACACTTAGAGGCAATATTTCAAAAAACCTGTTGACACTACATAAATTTGGCAATTAATGTCTAAAAATAGAATAATGCAACGATATCTATTTTATGAAATAAGGTCTAGTTACGTGTTTCTAAAACTTAAAATTGTCATGCAAGTTCTGTCCGGAGTTTGTAAACAGTCCCCTGCTACAAATTCAAAGCTCCAATAAAAAAAAATCTGTTACTCTTGCTAATCTTTTTTGGCATGAAGTTTAAAGTAATCAGTATGAATTTGCTGAAATTGCTGAGAATGGTGATGAAACGATACTTTGTTTAGTTTCAGAGCCACATTTGTGATGAAAGTATGAATCTGGGTCGTTGCGAAAACAGTCCTCTGGGAAGTGATTTTATTAATGTCAATTAGTTTAATTATGAAACATATTTGTGCATAAATTTATAGGTAGTCTCGTTTCTCGTAACTAATTATGTTCCAATAGTTTTGCAGATATTACGCAACAAAGAGCAAAAACACAGTCACCTAGCACAGTCCCCTGCCTAGTTGTACTAAGCAGGGGACTTACCTCCTATCAAGATTTATCAGAAAAACACACTTTTTCGAACCAAAATAATAGATTCATTTTCTGAGCAATAGTATTATAGTTATACGAGCATTTCTAAATACCATGCCCGGACAGAATCCGGGTGGAAAAGGACGAATTTACAGAGAAACGCCCTTATAACAAAGTGAAATGTATTTCTGTTATTAGTATGTTTCCAGCAGTTCAAATCGGGCCCTAACAAGGCCGGGAGGGGAAGTGTAGTTGTTTACAGCTCTGGTCAAATCTTCGTAATCAAGAAATGTTTTACGGAAATAATACAACGCATGAGGATTTGTTGAGTACCGAATATTTGAAATGTTCCTAACGCATTCAGACTCTTTTGGTCTCAACTTTAATTTCAGGTTTTGAACTTAACTGCTCTTAATAGTGTATTGCTTTATATTAGCTTCACAGTCGTTAAAATAATGATTGTAACTTTTGTCAATTAAAAAATCGCGTCGAGTTAAAGCTCTTATTGGGTCACATTTCATTCTCTTTCAAAATTGTAACTGCTCAAGTGTGTCTGAGTATTTACTCTCAAGAGGAATCGAGGAAACTTTTTTTAACATTTAATTTTTTTTAATGTTCGGTTTAGTTTCAATTGTATTTTAGATCGTAATTGCTGTTACTTTGGCTTATAAATAGGTTGCGCGTTTACTACCAATATTACACTTGAATAAGTTATAACCTTTTTTGGGCCTCATGTCGTGTGGTACCTTTTTCAGATTGTACTCGAACTCTACCACAGGATGCGTCCTGGTGCGCCACGCCATGGAACATTCCCTAGTTCCTGCTACTTCGGGCGGTGGCGCCCATGTCCTACACACACACACTGCAACACAAGTCTACACACACACACACACACTAATCGTGATTCGTCATTACGGAAAACATAATTTGAATTTAAAATTCAAAAAGTCAATATTTAAAGTTATTTCGGATCAAAATGGAATGCATTAAAACCAAATGTTCTACTCTCAAATGCGCTTGAACGTTTCATTTTTATGCGGGGGTGGGGGGGAGAGCTTTTTAAAACTGTGTTTTCTGCTTTCGTCTATGCCTAGAATACAGAATAAGATATTGGATTTGAGAAATTTTTCTAATTTCGTTGGATTTACACCCCTTGTTGAGGTATGCCAATTAATTTTGTGATGGTATTTAAGTTCGTTATTCATTATAGAAATTTAAGTGTGTGTCAGTTTACTGCTGCCGCTACTGTTCAGGGAGTTACTAGATTTAACTTATATTTAGTTCTTCTCTCGGATTAAAAGGGAACGCATTAAAATTTCTGCTTAGTACTTTATGCTTTTGCATATTAGATCCTAAAGGAAAAGGGGGGGGGGGCGGTGGTCCTATTTAAAATTTTTATTTGAGTTATGTCAAAATTAATGTATTTAAATCCGTTATTTATGTTATGGGCGATTCTCTGTAAACTGGTAATTGGCTGTCCGGACTGAGTATTTTAAAAATAATAAAGTGTAATAAAGTAATTATCGCTCTTAATACAAGTAAAGCATTAATACTTTGTGGCCCAATTGTATTTGAAGTGATAACAATTTAATATTTTTTTCTAGAAATTATCTAAGCGCCGAAAACACAGTCCCCTGGCTGTCCCAATCCCATAGTCTGACTGTTAAAGATAGTATTTCAAAAAACCTATTAACACTACATAAATTTGGCAATTCATATCTAAAAATAGAATAATGAAGCTATATTTTTCTTATGAAATAAGGTATAATTACGTATTTCTAAAACTTAAAATTGTCATGTAAATTCTGTCCGGAGTTTTTTCAAACAGTCCCCTGCAACAAATTCAAAGCTGTAATAAGAAAAATCTATAACTTTTGCAAATTCTTTTTGGCATGAAGTTTAAAGTAATCAGTGTGAATTTGTGGAAATCACCGAGAACGGTGTTGAAACGCTACTTTGCTTAGTTTGAGAGCCACATTTATGATGAAAGTATGCATCAGGGTCGTTGCGAAAACAGTCCTCTGGGAAGTGATTTTATTAATGTCAATTAATTTAGTTATAAAACATATTAGTTATTATGTCCACGATTTGGGCCTAAATTTATAGGTAGTCTCATAACTAATTATATTCCAATAGTTTTGCAGATATTAGGCAACAAAGAGCAAAAACACAGTCACCTGGCACAGTCCCCTGCCTAGTTATACCAGGCGGGGGACTTACCCTTTATCATAATTTATCAGAAAAACACAAACTTCAATTGGCCCTCTTTCAAACCAAAGTAATAGTTTCATTTTCTGAGCAATAGTATTATAATTATACGAGCATTTCAAAAAACCGTGCCCGGACAGATTTCATGCGAAAAATGACGAGTTTACAGAGAATCGCCCTTATCTTAGAACATTTTAAAGCGTTAGCCTGTTTATTGCCGATGCTACTGTTAAGTTGTATTTAATTTTATTGCCATACTTTTATAATTATTTCGGGTTAAACTGGAATGCTGTCAATCCCCACTACCCCCTTTCTCAAAACCATCCGTGCACGATTGTGTCTGCGCATTTGATTCTTAACCAAAGGGGGGGGGGGATAGGACTATTTTAATTGTGCTTTTGTAGGTAGGTCAGTTGATTTTGTTAAACTCAATTATTCATGTTATGTTAGAAAGTTTAAAAGTATTTTTCTGTTAACCACTGATGTTACTGTTCAGTGTTCAGTGAGTTATTAGATTTTATTTGAATTTTATTTATTTTTTTTAATTTACGAAAAGGTTGAAGCGCATTCAATCCCTACCTCTCCTTTTTCAGAAGTGCTTGTGCTTGAGTGTGTGCTTATTGTTTTTCCTTATACGTGGTTGTGGGAATTGTTACTTTTTTATGTTACTTTTTTATTGTTACTTTTTTATAATGCGTACCTAAAAATGCACCTATCTTATTATTTTTCTTTCTTTTTTTCATTGTTTGACGATGTTCAGTTCAAGCAATCATATTTTTGAGTAAATTCTTATTTCTTTCTGTAACCTTTTTAAAAAATTTTAGCAAAAAAAATTGCCAATTTTAATTTGTAGAGATTCGACATTTCTCATTCGATTGTCTTCGTAATTGGTAGATAGCGAGTAGTGTAAATCATGAGATTTTGTCTATATATTTATGTTTTTCTCAAATTCAGGATTGCTGTTATTACTTTTTTTGTGCGAATGACAATGCTTTTTCTAACTTATCGATTCTTTTTTATTTAGTTTGTTATCGTTATTTTTTGACAGACGATATTTTTTTAGCGTCTTATTCTTTTTCTCCCTCAAATGATGTTTACGGGTGATCGAAAAAGCCTCTTTTTTATATCAAACTAATATTTAATTATTTTATTGTTACTATTATTTTTGTGGACGAAATCCTTTCAAATGTTATTGTTTTTTTTTTTTTTTTTGCAAACATTATTCTAAAAATGTTTAAATTCCTTGTTTAAAGCCCCTGTTTTGTGCTAAATCTTACTAAAATTAAGAGCTATAATCTCGATGGCGATAGTAGTGTAACATGTGATATTTAATTAAATTGTGATTATTTTTATTGTGTAGCTAAGTGAACTTAATTTAAGGAGGCAGAAGGTTTTCTGATACCTTCGGGAACTCCTCTTGAAGTTTGAAATATGCGTTATAATGTTATTTATTAGCTTTCTGTGTCATTCCAGATTGGAAAAGTGCAAACTGGTGGTCAAATGAGGAAATTGAAACAAGACTTCCTTATAATCGAGTCATTCCCCTAACAGGTATTTTCTGTGGTAAGATTGGTGGTAAGAATTTCTAATGGTTTTTTCAAAGTTTTAAGAAAATTAAATTTGGAATCCATTAAAAGGGCAGGCTTTCTCTTTTAAGTGAATGTTTTGTAATTTATAAACTTTAAAAAATGAATTTCTGACTGGGATTGTCTTAAAAATTAAGGATTGAGAACTAAATTGAACTAATGAAGGAAAAATACTTTGCTCACAGTAGTAAGTTGACTCCATAGTAATTAAACACTACACGGAAAATTGAATGTCATTGACTCAAGAGGTTGGACTTTATTTATATACAGGAAATGTTTTACAGCACAAAAGGAGAAAATAACACTCAAGGTACCTGCGGGGGAATTGAACCCACGACCTCTTGTATTTGCGGCGAAGCTTCTACCAGTGGTCGGAAGTAGCGCGCTACAAGTAGCGAAACTATTTTTAAATTTAAAAAATATATAAATTCACGAAAAAAAATTTTTTTAAAAAGAGAACGAAGGAAAAATAAACAAGGTTTAATTGACTCTGACTGGTGCAAAACTTACATGAGAACAGCAGCGGAAGCAATGAGAAATAAGAACCATAAAATCATGATACATCATTTTGACGAAATACATTCTATCTGTTTGATGTCATTGGTTTATTTGGCATCATAATTTTTATATTCCTTCAAATAATTTTCATATTTCTAAATATTCCCTAGCAAGAAATTTAAAAAAAAATGAAGGTTGAATTCTTCCAATCTTTCAACTTTTGAATCCTTTCTTTAGGCGAATATTTGTAAAAATTGTAAGAAAAATCTAAAAAGGAAAATTTTAGCAAAAAAAAAAAAAGAGCAAAAAGAAAAAGTAACAAATTTAAAGACAATTCCTAATTGTATTCCATATTCAAATGAGTTAATGTATTGATGTAAACCACTCTTTTCGGTCAATCCTCAAACGGTCTGTGCTTTTTTTTTTTTTTAAGTACAATTCAAAAGTAGTTTGTAGTCACTACATTAAAAACAAGTCTGTCAAGTTCTGTCAAGAACTAAACGAGCCTACTTTCTCGTACATCGACATCGGAATTCTAGCATCTGATCATTATTCTCTTGATTATCTGGGACTAAAAATTATGTCAAATATACCTTTTTAGCACTTAAAGCTGATTTCTAAAAGCAAAGTATACCCCTCTCATCAGATGAAATAGACACATAAAAAGTAAATAAATGAATAAATGAAGTTTTGTCGCACCTTTTAAAGAATGTAACTGTTACAGTTCTTCCGTAGAAAAATTCCTCAATCGTTTTCAAAGAAAAAAAATTAAAAGTACAAAGTACATCAAAACACATTTTATCAAGAAAGAAAAAAGAAAAAAACTCGTCGTTGATAAAATGTCTCGAATTTCACTTTTAATCCGTTGCCAGTTGTTAAATATAAATAAAGAATAAAATGCTCTCGTGAATGAAACATTTTTGTTACAAAAAAAATCGTCTGCCAAAAAATAAATAATAATAATATAAATAAAATAAAACAAATGAATAAATAAACAAAAAATCGTCTGCACAGTCAGTCATTTTTTTTCTGAGCTCTGCATTTCCGCCATGTTTGCGGAGTCGGAGTCGGAATCAGAGTCCTCACAGAAGATTGTTCAGAAAAGTACTTTACAAACATTATTTATCAAAACCATTTTCTTACAAAGTTAGTTTGAAGGAAATCCGACTTTAAGTTCAGGATCAACATTCAGCTTAAATTCCCCGTAGGCGCTACTGTTAAATTTTTTTTTCTGAACGGTTCAATATTGAACGAAAAATCGTTCAAAT
>JAXGGA010025077.1:0-11078 GCA_038373865.1 Uloborus plumipes | reverse complement strand
CTGTGACACCCGATTAAAGAGCTAGTTGTTATCAAACATTTATTGACTTGATTAAATATTATATACAAAAATGCTATGTACAAAGAGGAAAAAGATTGGCACGCATCCTGTTGATGCGGCGGTTGTCTCGAAGTCAAGCTTGAGGGGTCGAGACCCAGAAGAGGGATGCAGCTCGTAGCTTCCCATTGGCCAATGTCCACATGCACAGGTCGTGGTGTACACGTGATGTACACGTGAATGTGTGGGTGAGATTTTTCTCATTGGTTGTCGTTCACGTGCACAGCGCGTGGTGTGCAAGTGTTGTGAACGTGATACATGGCTATGTGTGGGAAATAACTGATGGACGCTACATATCTTTTGAGATACGTCCGTTATATGCAATGCACCACCAAGTCGGCTATTTCGATCCATGGACTGCAGTTTCATGCTTATTGTGCACTCATCAGCATGGGATACGAAAGTAGCCGAGTTGGAGGCAAAAATCATCTTATAGAGCAAAGAGAGCGAAAAAAACTGGTAGCGAATGTGAAATTAGTATACCAGCGAGCGAGTTGTACCGTTCCCAAGTACGGTCGCTCGCTGGTACTCTATCATGTTACATTAGCTACCAGTTTTTTTCGCTCTCTTTGCTCTATAGGATGATTTTTGCCTCCAACTCGGCTACTTTCGTATCCCATGCTGATGAGTGCACAATAAGCACGAAACTGCAGTCCATGGATCGAAAAAGCCGAGTCGGCGGTGTATTGCATGTTCCTGCCTTAGCCCTTGCTTGAGGCGGTTACTCACTGTTTTATACGTCCGTTATAGTCTAAGAGCTAGCAACGTTTTGGAGTGAAGTTTTAAGACATCTGGCTATTTAATACATC
The DNA here is from genome assembly GCA_038373865.1 of Uloborus plumipes. Lineage (NCBI taxonomy): Eukaryota > Metazoa > Arthropoda > Arachnida > Araneae > Uloboridae > Uloborus > Uloborus plumipes. The sequence continues at coordinate 10,212 of JAXGGA010025077.1, read as the reverse complement.
TTTCCCATGCTCTTCTAAGCAGCATGCGGAGTGTCTGGTAGCTGTTGTGGTTGCGTTTTATAGTGCGCATCACATTTCTGCTGTTAAAAATAGTGATTTTTTAAACATTTTAGGGCAATTAGAAACTAAATCCTGTCTTAACTATGTCATGTAATACATCAATGGAGAGCTCTGCTTCTTGCCTTCGCAATGGTTGTTGAATTCAACGAAAATTAGAAAAGAAGTCGCATGTAAATATTTTTTTTTTTTTTTCGTTTTTCAACAACTCTGTATTTTGCAGGGGCGGATCCAGAGGGGGGGGATCATGACCCCCCTCCCCCTTAACCTACCAAATACAGCAAAAAATTGCCTTTTTGGTACTTATATTCCGAAAAAATTGCTACCCCCCCCCCATTTTTACACAAAAATTACACTTTGACCCCCCTACCAGAAAATGACCCCCTCCTTAGCCAGGAGCTGGATCCGCCCTTGGTAGTCCGGGATCTGACAGCACTTCTGTAGGAATGTTTAAGTAGGGGGAATTTTTTTTTTTTTTTTTCAAAAATGTTTAGCAGCTGCCATAGGAAGTATTTTGGACTTGGGTGGACATCCGCCACCTGGTGCATTTTTTTGCTATGACGTCATCAAAGATGGCGGCCATTTTGGCTCTCATAAATGTTAAAAAATGCCCAGCACTTTGCAGGAAATTTAAAAATTGGGAATTTCTTTTCAAAAATGTTTAGTAGGTGTCCCAGAAAGAATTTTAGACTCTGGTGGACGCCCATTTTAAATTTTCCGGTTATGACGTCATCAAAGATGGCCGCCGCTCGATCCTATAAATGCTCATATCTATGTTAATACTTGACCGATTTGCATGAAAATTGCAATTTTTTTACTAATTTTTCTGGTGCTTATTTGTCTTTAAGCTACACTGTTAGAAATTTACTCGAAAAGTAAAATTGAAAATAAATTTATTTATTTATATTTATTTTCAACTACCATGACTTAACCACAAAAAATGGTATTAACCCTTTTATTTGAGCGAGAAGCTGCTAATTTTCCTCTGCTTGCATGCCAAAAGATACAACTATATTACAAATCAGTAAAACGTCCTGCTGTCCAAGAGATAGCAACGAAAATTTAAATTTTTTTATAATACATATGAATGAGAAAAAATACGAAAATTCCGACATGTTGTAGCAGTTCAGGAGAATTACTTGATCTCCTTTTCACTGTTCCGATTTTGTTGTTGATGATGATTTTTCTACTCTAAAAAAACATTCGAAGAACCGCCTTTACTATCCTGTAGTGCTAAAGGTACAATGTGCAAAAATATTGTATCAATTAATGGTGCGTGGCACTCGTTGCACTAGAACAGGGGTGGCCAACCTTTTTAGGGAAAGTGCCACTATCTGGAGAGAAAAAGCTCAGCGTGCCATATTGTATTTTTCCAACAAATTAAAAATTTTTAAAAAGTTAAAAATAGATTTTAAGTTGACTGACTATGTAATTTTTACTCAAATGAAACACTTTTTCTTGTAAATCTGAACAATTGAAATCTAAATGATAATAAAGATGAAACACGTCCGAACTTAAGAGTTATCGTTAATAAACACTTTCATAAGTTTTGTCAGTTGGCTTATGCTTAAAAAAAAAAAAATGTATCTTTTTTACCAAGTCTTTAATTTTAGGATTATGTCTTGAGAATCCTACGAAGTTTGTTTTAAGTGCTATCAATTAATATTTAACGGTATTTAGCTTTTTCGGCATTCATAACAAAAAATATTTGTTTAGAAGCGTATTTTGAACAAATCTACAAGAGCATCAAAAGGCTAAAGTGTGTAAATGTGAAAAAAAAATTGTTGGTACAAATTTCTATATAACGTGGATGACTTTCTGTTGAAGTAAGCTCTTATGTTTGATGACCAATGCAAATGGTCAGTAATTCCGATTTGGATTTCAGAAGGGTAACAAGTAGTGTCCTTCAGAAAAATAGACAAAGAATTTAAAAAGATCAACATTTTTTTATGATCCTGAAAAACATCAAACCTAACACTGAATGTATACTTAAAATAGGTGTAACATTTTCTCCATATATCATTGGAAAATTATTAAATTTGGGTTGATACTTTCAGTATTAAATTTAATGTTTTATTCTTTTTTCTTCAAAGTAGAGAGAAAGAAACTGAAGTTTCATCATAAAAGAATGTAGATGGCCTATAATGGTTTAGGAAATTTTTTTTGTACTATCTTAAATTTAAATTACTGCATGACATAGCTAAATTCATTTGCTATTCTTCATTCCTAAGTAGCAAGTCCTCATTACTTTCCTTCCTAACATTTTAAAAAACACACTCGCTAAAATTCTAAAATCTTATCACTATTTTTCCTTTGGATAGATATTGTACATTTCAATTGATGATGTAACTTGCCATGCTCTCTTCTTTCTCCTGGGAAAGTTCACAAAACATTCAGAGCTCTAGTTCGTTGTTTGTTAATGCAATGAACAATGAACTCTACAATGTCACCAGCAGAGAAAAAAATCTTTCTTTGGCAAGGAGTGTGTGATAAATTATTCGATGATACTTTTGAAGTTTTTTTCCCAAATTATTTTCAAGTAATGTAACCAAAACAATTTAAGGATCTTCATTTGTGCAACCATACCGAATTTTGTCCAATCTGGTTTCTTAATTTTACTTGCAGATAGGGCTGCGACATCGATGTCGATGTTTTGGAAACATCGATGTTTTATAATCCAGCAAAAAAAGCTTGGTAAAAATATGCGATATGCAGACGTATTAAGAAGTTTTCATCCTTAATCAGAAGTTTCAGTATTGATCTCATTAGAAAATTTTTTCTATCATTATTATCGATGTTTTACTCTCGATGTTTCTAAAACATCTCTAATTTGCTTTCGCCTTTTTTTTTTATTATTTATTTCATTATTATTATTTATGTGAATGTTTTATATTTCAGCAAAAAGAAAAAATATATATATCAAAATATGCGGCAAAAAGTTAGATCGTTAATCAGCCGTTACACTATCAATCTCATTAAAAGACGTTTTTGATCGATGTTTTTTAATGTTCACTGTTTCGCGTTCGATGTTTTTTTTTTTCTTTCGATGTCTGTTTTACACTTCAGCAAAAAGCAATAAAAATATACAATAAAAAAGAAACACCTTTAACAGTTCCAATATCTATCGTATTGAAATAGTTTTTTTGAAATTACTACCGATGATTTACGGTCAATGATTTTTAAGCATCGTTGATTTTGTTTTGCTTTAGGATTTTTTTTTAATAACGGTGTTTTACATTTCGACAAAAAAATTTTCATAAAAATGTGCAATAAATAAAAGTTATACAATTAATCAACAGTTGCAGTATCTATCTCACTAAAAAAGTTTTCTATAATTAACATCGATATCATACGGTTGATGTTTTTCAGGAGACAAAAGATAAATCTAATTGAGTGATATATAGAGGCGCAATGTATTGGGGAGTATCTGTATTACTGTACATTTAAATGTGTAAGTAATTTTAATAAAAAAAGATCGATGTTTTGAAACATCAATGTTTTTTGGTCGATGTATCAACACCATCGATGTCTTAATTTCGAAACATCGATGTCTTGAAACATCGATGTTTCGCCTTCGATGTCGCACCCCTACTTGGAGAGTTAACTTTTTCAAAAATTTCATCACCCGTAGCTGAAACTGTTGCAGATCAAGAATTCATTCTGCAGCATCGAAAGTTTCATTCGTGTCACGCACAAATATGCTTTACAAAACATTGTAGCGTCACAGCTTTCGTTGGATGTCCGAAGCTAACGCTAAGTACTTTGTAGTATTGTAGTTAAGACAATTTGTGAGCCAGCCTCCTGACACTTAATCGTCGTAATATCATTATATTTATCAGTTCAAGGGTTTTAGTTTTTATCAATATTTTTGAGGTCTACATTTTCCCCTCAATTTTGGAATTTCTTCAAGAAGTCTTCGCGTGCCACTGTTACTGCTCTGCCGTGCCACATTGTGGCACGCGTGCCGCGGGTTGGCCACCACTGCAATAGAAGGTGGCAAATTCTCAAAGTCAATACTCTTCACATGTGCATACAACTATAATTCTTAGTTCATCTAAAAATTTAAAGAATGACCATTTTCGTATTACCTGCACTACGTATTCTTTTGCTGATTCACGAATTTGTTCTACGTATTCCAGTCGGATGATAGGCCAAATTTCTCCATATATTTTGTAAAATCATAATGAAGAGCTGTTTTTTAGTGTAAAATGTACTCCAGTAATTTGATCCAGATAGTGCGTGGATGGTTGGTAGGTTTTCATCTTTGTTTCGGTGAGTATTATGAGCAGACAAAAGTCTCGTAGAATCCATAACTCCAGTGTACCTCTAAAGTTCCTAAACACCAAATCGCTGAATAAGAGTATACCTCGGAAATAAAGCTAACACCATTATTCTCGAAGTCTGCTTCCTCTACTGTCAAGCAATTTATTACGTCCAGGTCTTTCTGCGTTGTAAGATCAGTTTGTTTCCTGATGATGCCCAAAGGTTGTTGATTAGGATAGGCAGAGTAGCATCTTGAGAAATTTTAATGACATGTATAAAAATACTGCTACCTTTACGCTTTCGGTCTTTTTAGGGGAAAAATTGCTCTAATTGTAAAAATTATTATACTTTTCCACAGCACTTTGTGATACTCCCAATATATGACTTAAATAATAATAATAATAAAAAAAAAGTTATTACTTCGTCAAGGGTTTGTTTTTATTTGTCATAGCCTTTCGTACAAAAAAGTTCACTATTAAACAGGACTTTTCATCAGACAAGGTTTCTTCTCTTGTGTTCCCATAAGATTTTTCTAGCTCTTTTTACAATGCATCTATTTGTAATCTTAACATAAACTCTTGTTCATTTCACAATGAACAGTTTTCAGATGGTTCATACTGAAAGAGCTCTTCCACGTCAGAGGAACGAACTAAAAGTTTTCGCATCATGATGTGAGGCTGACTGTTTGACTTCTTTTTACTGGCTCTCCTTGTGGTAGTACAAGCATTTTGTGTTTTGTTGCAAGAAAATACTGGCAATATGGCTTTAAGAATGGCGCTTGAGCGATCTTGACTCTTTTTTCCTTGTATCGTGTTAAGCACAGTCACCAGTATTAAAAAAGTTTTATATATTTTTCATTGTATCTTGTGAAGCAACCAACAAAGGTACTGGCTTCACAAGATACAATGAAAATTATATAAAACTTTTTTAATATTGGTGACTGTGCTTAACACGATACAAGGGAAAAAGAGTCAAGATCGCTCAAGCGCCATTCTTAAAGCCATATTGCCACAGTATTTCCTTGCAACAAAACACAAAATGCTTGAACTACCACAAGGAAAGCCAGTAAAAAGAAGTCAAACAGTCAGCCTCACATCATGATACGAAAACTTTTAGTTCGTTCCTCTGACGTGGAAGAGCTCTTTCTGTATGAACCAATCTGAAAACTGTTCATTGTTAAATGAACAAGAATTTATGTTAAGATTACGAATAGGTGCATTGTAAAAAGAGCTAGAAAAATTTTATGGCAACACAAGAGAAGAAACCTTGTCTGATGAAAAGTCCTGTTATATAGTGAACTTTTTTGTACGAAAGGTTATGAAAAATAAAAACAAACCTTTGACGAAGTAATAACTTTTTTTTTTATAATTATTAATTTAATCATATATTGGGAGTATCACAAAGAGCTGTGGAAGAGTCAGGGATGTCATTTCAAGTTTTTCCAGGGGGGGGGGGCAAAGGGTCCAAACACAATGCAATTTCATAGTAAAACATTAAAAGCCACGCCCACTTATAGGTAAATACATTGATTTCTCAAAGTCAGGGGGGGGGCAATTGACCCACCCCTCTGCCCCCCCCCCCTAAATGACGGGACTGGGAAGAGTCTATAATATTTTTTACAATTAGAGCAAATTTTCCCCTAAAGAGTCCGAAAGCGTAGAAACAAGGTAGCAGTACTTTTATACATGCCATTAAAATCTCTCAAGATGCTACTCTGCCTATCCTAATCAACAACTTTTGGGAATTATCAGGAATTGGGCATCATAATAATTTGCTTGACAGCGGAGGAAGCAGAGGAACTTTAGGGTACACTGGAGTTATGGATTCTACGCGACTTTTGTCTGCTTATAATACTCACCCAAACACAGATGAAAACCTTCCAACCATCCACGCACTATCTGACCAATTACTGGAGTACATTTTACACTAAAAAACAGCTCTTCATTATGTTTTTACGAAATATTTAGAGAAATATGGCCTATCATCCGACTGGAATAAGTAGAACAAATTCGTAAATCAGCAAAATAATACGTAGTGCAGGTAATACGAAAAGGCTCATTCTGTAAATTTAAAAATGAACTAAGAATTATAATTGTATGCTCATGTGAAGAAAATTGACTTTGAGAATTTGCCACTTTCTGGTGCAACGAGTGCCACGCGCCATTAATTGAGACAATATTTTTGCACATTGTACCTTTAGCACTACAGGATAGTAAAGGCGGTTCTTCGAATGTTTTTTTAAAATAGATAAATCATCATCAACAAAATCGGAACAGTGAAAAAGAGATCATATTTTACTGATTTGTAATACAGTTGTGTCTTTTGGCATGCACGCAGAGTGAAATTAGCAGTTTCTCGCACAAAGAAAAGGGGTTAATACCATTTTTTATGGTTAAGTCATGGTAGTTGAAAATAAAAATAAATTGATTTTCAATTTTACTTTTCGAGTAAATTTCTAACAGTTCAGCTTAAAGACAAATAAGCATCAGACAAATTAGTAAAAAAATTGCAATTTTCATGCAAATCGGTCAAGTATCAACATAGATATGAGCATTTATAGGATCGAGCGGCGGCCATCTTTGATGACGTCATAACCGGAAAATTTAAAATGAAGCGGGCGTCCACCAGAGTCTAAAATTCTTTCTGGGACACCTACTAAACATTTTTGAAAAGAAATTCCCAATTTTTAAATTTCCTGCAGAAGTGCTGGGCATTTTTTTAGCATTTATGAGAGCCAAAATGGCCGCCATCTTTGATGACGTCATAGCAAAAAAAAATGCACCAGGTGGGGGATGTCCACCCAAGTCCAAAATACTTCCTATGGCAGCTGCTAAACATTTTTGAAAAAAAAAAAAAATTCCCCCTACTTAAACATTCCTACAGAAGAGCTGTCAGATCCCGGGGGGGGGGGGCGTGGTGGCCCGATCGGTAAGGCATCGGACTCGTGTCCGGAGGGACCCGGGTTCTATCCCAGCCGATCAAAGATCCACCGCCTTGATTAATGGTGGCTGGGAGGCGTTAAAAATGTCGTGGTCACAAAGTCCTCCAAGTGAAACGATACCTCTGGGGGTGCTGGGCCTAGGGTTTGCTCGACCCTAGGTTCTGGTTCAAAATTAAGAACAGAGCGCCCTTCAGGGCCCTATCCCGGTTAAACCACGAAGCTGTGGTAGATACGGGGGACCCTGGAGGTGTGAAATGAAATGTCAGATCCCGGACTATGGTATTTTGTACAATTTTTGAAGTAGAAATCTAAAACTTGGCAGGATTACTCAACTTGGCATATGCGTACTTCACGCCTATTTTTGCTAAAATCGGAAATGGTGAGGTCAAAAACTTTTTTTTTCTCGATTTATTTGACGTGGAATTGCACAAAAATGACTTAAACTCTGTGTTTTTTTTTTTTTTTTTTTTTTTTCCAGTACAACTATGATGCGCAGTAAAAAACGCAACCACTCTCGGCCGCCAGACCTGCATGCTGCTTAGAAGAGCAAAAGGAAAGATATATTAAAGAGCCAGACATCTTAAAACTGTTGTTTTTTCGACGTTGCTAGCTCTTGGACTATTACTAAGCAATAATATTATTTAAGTAGGGTCAAGTGGGGTAATTATGAATAAATTTTTACACTTTCACACGCTAACTCTTCTCTTGAGCACCATGCCCTACTTAAAAATCTGGACAACCATCAGAAACAATTATTCACTCCTCTGCTACGCTGTTTTTTATTTATTTATTTATTTATTTTTTTTTTTTAGCTGCTGCTTGTTTTTGAAACTCTTGTTCTTAGTTACCCCAATTGTTCATAATTACCCCTTAGTGCATGGGGTAAATATGAACATGCTTTTTCCCCTGGCTTACCCTGGCTTTTCAGTGAACTCCTTGACTTCATCATAAAAATGATAAACCACGAAGGGGTCTCTGGCTTTTTTTTTTTTTAGATTTTCATAGGAGTTCTGTTTTTGTTAGAGAAATGTTCGAATACTGCTTCATGAAACTAATGTGCTAGTCATCACCTGGCTTTCCATCTTTGAATCGAACATAAAGCTCATTAGCCAAAGCAAAGTTTTGAATTAGGCTTTTTAACTCTTCCCAGACATATTTTGAGGGAAAGGTTGTGACAAACGGAAATGGCGGGTACAGTCTTAACACCTCAGTGAAAAAACATTCCTAACCTATTAATAAAGATGTGAACTTACCGTTGTTACTGCTGTTTTTGGTTCCTTTATTGCTCACAGAAGCGCTAATGTCGTTTGTTCTCAATTACCCCATGTTTACACTTGACACTTACCCCACTTGACACTTTCTGTTTTTGGAAGTCCTAACAATTTAACGACATTAGTATGTAGAAGTGCAGTTAATGTTCATCATAAAGTTCATGTAGTTACAGGGATTTAACATATTTGAATTCTTTGATGGCTGCTGCGTGAAAAAATAATACGCTTCTTACAGTGGGACTGAACTGCTATAAAAAAAAATTTGAAGCAAAGAAAAAGAATATATGGAGGAAAACGATCTTGAGAAAAAAGTGGAGATACAAAGTTAACTAGAAATGCACGAAAACAAACGAGGAGCAATGTTTAGAAATTAGAAATTTTGAAATAATTACAGAGTATGAAGCAAGGAAAAGACCAGGCCCGTCATTTAGGAGGCAGGGAGGGGGGGGGGTCAATTGCCCCCCCCCCCCTGACTTTGAGAAATCAATGTATTTATATATAAGTGGGTGTGGTTTTTGTTGTTTTCTGGTGAAATTGCTTTGTGTTTTCACCCTTTGCCCCCCCAACCCCCCGAAAAAACTTGAAATGACGTCCCTGGAAAGACACAAAAAAAAAGGAGTAATACTTAGGGATTAAGAAGAAGAAACTATCTGTCGTGGCCGTCACGAAACTTTCTTCTATATCTATCTTATGAATTCCAGTTACAAAATAAAATACGTACTCGCCCGAATAATTGGAAACAGCTCCAATTTCCCAATTATCGTAATAACCCTGCAAATGCAGAATCAATGAGCGAAATTGGAAATCATTACAAAAGCCTTGTTTAGATTAATTGCAAACATTTTATTTGTTAGTAAAAAGAAATTGGTAACAGTTAAAAATTTCAAATCATTGAAAGTTTTCAGCTGTTTTGATAATTAAATAGCGTGAAAGCGATTTTTTAATGAATTAATTTTTCGCATTGTTGACTAAGCGCAAAAATCACCCCTATCCTCCCCCTGGGGCGATTGGCGCCAAAATTTAATCGATGCTTGCTTTCATATTGGGTTAGTGTTATTCCAAATTTCATTCAAATCTCAGCAATATTTCTCGAGATACAGTAGGTGCAATGACAAAATAAGCACTTTTGATTGCTCCACCCCCCTTTGAGATATTGACACACAAATTGAATCAGCACCTGTACTCTATAGGGTCTACCTATGGACCAATTTTCGTTTGATTCCGCCGGTTACTTCCTGAGCTATAGCAATCACCCCCGCGCAGAACACGTGCGATTGCTCCACGCCCCTTCGAGATATTGACACGCAAATTGAATCAGCACCTGTACTTGGTAGGGTCTACCTATGGACTAATTTTCGTTTCATTCCGCCGGTTACTTCCTGTGATATAGCAATCACCCCCACGCAGAACATGTGCGATTGCTCCACCCCTCTTCGAGATATTGACACGCAAATTGAATCAGCACCTGTACTCAGTAGGGTCTACCTATGGACCAATTTTCGTTTGATTCCGCCGGTTACTTCCTGAGATATAGCAATCACCCACGCGCAGAACACGTGCGATTGCTCCACCCCCCTTGAAGGAATTCGCTAAACAAATTCAGGTGCACCCGTTCACATGGTGGTACATATGTGCAAAAATTTTTGTTCGATTTCATGCAGTAGTTTTTGCTCTAGCGCA
>JAXGGA010025076.1:0-11080 GCA_038373865.1 Uloborus plumipes | reverse complement strand
ATTTTATCGTCACCAGAAAGTCTAACTGATGATAAAGCATCATCAGCAAGCTGTTTGTTATCAACAGACAAAAGTGTAGCAACCGTTATTAGAAGAGAGTTTTGTCAAAATTGTCTGATTTAATATTGCAGTAAAATTTGTTTCTTCGTGGTTCACCGTAGTTTTATGGTAGAAAAAGTTGCTAAATGCTATATAAAGCCTAATTTATGCAGTTGACGAATCTAAAAAGAAAAATTCCAGCCACCTTGTCTAGGAGTCAGAGAAGTCTGAATGGGATGGGGAATTCCCGTGTTCGCATCCCGGCTCAGCATGGACGTATCTTCACTGAGTAAATGCTTGTTATGAATAGGTGCCTGCTATACAAACGTGTCCTATGGCATGTGTGTTGAGCTAAATGAGCATGTGTGTTGAGCTTGCGGATTTCTACCTGAATGGTGCTCCTAAAAACGGAAGCTGTACCAATTCTGTGTTAAATCGAGTAAATTCATCTGCTTGGACTCGGGTACCCGAGTGGTTTAAGAAACAAAAAAAAACAAAAAAAAGAAAAGAAAAGAAAAAATGTCGCAATGTACCGACTTATTTTCCTGCGATTTGATGGCCCTAAAAAAGTAGACTAGCCCATCAAGGACATGATTGACATTATTAAGGATCTGGTGTCTTTATTAAAGCACCGAGTGATCGGGTGGAGGACTTGATTTTTTGTTGCATATGCTGTGCATATGTGCTTGAACTGTACGCAAGAGTGACCGAAAAAAACAGAAAATATAATATCTTATCAGTGCCCCGAATGTGATGATTGATCTTTTCCTTAAAGTAAATATGAAATGTTTGATAATGTTTTGGAGTGATTTAATATGTTTCTATATTGGCAATAAAAGAAGTCAATTTTTTTTCATAGTTTGATAGTCTTTTTTATCGTTTTTACATTGTTGCACTTTAATAAGGGCAACAATGTAAAAACGATGGACCCCTGCTCCTAATATGGTCAATTCGCCAATTTTTGTTGAACTGCGGAAAAACATAACTTAAACTTAACATGCTCACATGAAATTATTTTTATTTCCAATTTGTTGATTCATTTGAGGAATGTGCAAGAAGTGACGTTAATTGAATCATAAATGAGCGAGATATTAGGCTCTGAATCTTAAAATGGCCTGATTTGCCGCACTTACCCCTTAGTTATACTTTTTGTTTTACTTCTAAGGATATGGCAAAACCACACATGTAGCTTGTATATTTATTGCCATAGGAAAAAAAACTAAAAGTGTTTTTTTTTTTTTTAATTGATAAAACATCCTATTATTAATGAAGTAATTTTAGTTTGCGGTTGTTAAAAAAAGTTTTAATATCTCTTTTTAACAACCACAAACTATTTTTCTTACTCAAACAGGATGCTTCATTATTTTTTTTTTTTTTGCCGATTTTCCCCCTATAGCGATAAGAATCCAAACTACATGTTAATCTTTGAAAAAAGATTTCTGATGGTAAACTTCCCTCAACTCTTTCAGTAAATATGATTTCAATGAGGAAACAGCTATTATAGAAACTAAACATTAAACTTAATAATTTATATGTTTTGTAATAAAGCAATGAATTTAATTGCTACTCTTACATTTAAGTAATTTATGATAAAAAAAGAGAAAATAATAAAAGTATAGTTTCGACAGTTACAACAGTTCAAAAGTTATTTAAACCACCTAAATATTAAAAAAAATGAAAATTTTCATTCCTTAAAACTATGTTTAAATTTTCATAACTCTCAAAAATGTCTCCCCCCCCCCCCCCAGAAGCATTTCATTTGTATTTCAAAATTACATTTTTTTTTCTCCCACCTAATCAACACTAATTCAGCTGAATGACTTTCATTGTTTTTGTAACAAATGTACCATTTGTACGGAATAAAAAAAAAAGTTACAAATATTTCCTCTTGTGAAACTTGCTTAATTTTACTATTTTTCCCAATTTTATGCTCTAAACACAAATTTTGCTAACTATATTCGCGTTCACTCTCTTTTTCCTTAAATTACTCCAGCATCAAACTCTTTTTTGGTTATTAATCCCAGCAAGCTAAACTTCCTGCCTCAAGATTGCATCAAAATTGACTTGTCAAAATGGCAATTTTGCATAAATCTTGTCTCAAGATTGTTATGTTACTGATTTTCGATTGTCAGAGTCTTGCCACAAGATTGTCCGACAAGGAGTATGTAACCTAATGTCAAGAAAATAACAAGATAGGTTGTTTCTGTAATTTTGCGTAAAGATTGTCATGACAAGAAAATGTCAAGATTTTGACATTTTCTTGTCATGACAATCTTTATGCAAGATGAGATTGCTTTTGTAATCTTGCATAAAGATTGCCATGACAAGAAAATGTCAAGATCTTGATATTTTCCTGTCATGGCAATCTATATGCAAGAAGCGCAGGAATGCTTTGTGTAAAACTCCGCGCATGCGCCTCTCTTCTATTGTGCGCGCTAATGATCTTGAAGGCGACAATGAGATATTAAGAACATTCTTTTCATTCTTGACGTTGACAAGATTTATGCAATCTTGATATTGCAAGACGAAATCAATATTGATATGTCAAGATGCAAGTAATATTGCATACGTCATGTCCCAACAATCTTGTTATAACAATCTTTATGCAATCTTAATGCAGTATTAAATACGCAATATTGACGCCGTCAATAGAACATCAAAATCCGTCAAGATTGCTACAAGAAGTTTTGCTTGTAAGGATCACTGTATCTTACTTCTCGAAGTCCATCGTGTGTTAATTCCAGAACCTTCAGCTTGAAATCAGACCTGAAGCCATGGTGATCAAACTTGATGTCCCCAGTTAGTCCATTCAAGTTCAACTGAAAAACAAAACATGATTTGTAAGCCTCGTAGCCTCGTTCAACTAAGGCACTAATTAAATCTAAAACCAAATCTGGAGCCTATTTTTCTTGTGTAACGAGAGGACTCGGCCGGAAGTTAAATTAATTTCCCCCCTCCGCACTTTTTCCTTATGGTAGTCATAGCTACGGCGCTGTGGACTTTTGTCCCACTTAGCTTTTACAACAATGGTTAAACGCGAGCGATTAAAATTGCTTTGTGCGTAAACTATTATTCAATCAACGTAAATAGAATGCTTTTTGAAATATTTATATAACGGATACTCATGATGGCAGGTCTTGCTAAATCTAACCATTTAGCACTAGATTTGTTAGAAAACGTTTAGAAATAACCGAGATATGAGGACATGAATAAAAGCGTAAGCCTCATTCGATAAACATAAAATAAATGAAATGCTTCAACAGCAGTGTATAAAAAAAAAGAGTGAAACTTGTCTTTGGTGCGGTTTCCATGGAGACGATTCAAAATTTCTAAACTTGATACGCCTATTTTAAAATAACTGAGTATTAAAAAAAAAAAAAAAAAAAAACTTGGAGTAACAAATATGTGTTCTTTAGTCACAAATCAATCACATCTGACCTGTTTCGCTCTTAAACCTTATATTTATATCGTACACTGAGAAGCGTGGAAGAATCTTAAGTGCGCTGCGTATTTCATACAAAGAATGCTTTATAATAGGGTGGAGCGAAGAAAAAGTAAGCTCCTGCTACCAAAAACGGGTTTCTAACAATGGTTCTGGCTTGGCCCTTCTGAAAATTTTTACGAAATACTATTAGGTTGGTGCGTTTGAAATGTCGGATTCTTAAGTGATTGTATAAAACTGCATATCTTTCTTCAAAAGCTGTTTATTCCATCAAAATATGCTCCATTCGCTTTAATACACTTCTCCCAACGAGATTTTAAAGCGTAGATGCCTGTCTTAAAAAAATTTTGGTCCTTAGAATTAATAAACTCCGATATCGAGTTTTTTAGACTGTCTACATTTTCATAGTGTTTGCCCCTTAAAAACAGCTCTAAATGCTTGAAAAAATGAACATCGGTCGGCGAGAGATCCGGTGAATATGGTGGATGCTGCAAAACTTCATATTCCAGTTCGTTCAGTTTCGTAATTGTTTTGTGTGTCGGCAGAATTCATATCGGCAATAAACTCAAAAGAAATAACAAAAGGGAAGACCTTCGAGAAAACCTATTTTGCTAAAATGAGTCTCTGGCAATGGACAATACGACTATGAATGAGGTTATGCCAAAGACAAAAGTATAACGAAAACAGGGAGACAAACGTCCGCATGTAAAGAGAATCCGACATTTCATACGCACCAACCTAATATAATTAATGTTATTATTGTTATTAGTGTGTCTTTTTATTCATTTTATTTGCTGGGTATAATCTTTCATCTGTGCATGAGGCCTAAATTTTAAAATGTATTATTTTTTGCGATTTTTCTGCTTTTAAGTTTATGTTTACAAAACGTTGGAGTAGAGCTAACATGCTTAAAAATACACTTAAAAAACATTTTTCTATTTTCTCGATTCTCAACCATCTAATATTTTCTTCTTGCACCCATGGCTTGGTTAAATTTTTGAGATTTTCGCAATTTTTGGTAGGAATTTTTTGAGGATTTTGCTTTTTCCTAACCATATGTATTTTATGTATACAATTGCAATGCATCGAAGGATCATATTTGCAGCTCCTTTATTTTAACATCGAATCAACACGATTGACAACAGGGGAAAAAACATTTTTAAAATATACCTCTTACATATCAACAACTATACCAAGTTAATTTTGTCGATTCCGATTGCAGGGAAAAAGTGAAAAAGAAATTTCTATTTTCCAGCCTTTCCTAAATTTTCTGGTCAGATGAATAATAGATTTTGGTAATTTTCATAATGAAAATAATTACTAATAATAATGTAGAAAACTACAACAATGCTAATATTTTGCGAAAATTATAAGGTTAAAAAAACTATATTAGTAGGAATTTCATTTTTTTCTCTCGAGCTCCATCTTGTAAAACCTCTTCTCCTTTTTCGGAAACATCATGGTTTTATCGCCAACTTATCAACCAACTTTGTCGCCAAACCCTTAGCATATGAATTCTCAACAGAAAACAAATTTGTAAAAGTCCTTTCTCTGCTAGCACAGTGTCAATGCAAGGAAAACAACATGACTTCGTAAGAAGATCTTGGCGTTGTCTAGGAAGTCTAACTAATGGCAACATTCTTTAAACAATGATGAAACACTTGTTACAACGCAACGAAAAGAAATAAAGAAAAAAATTGAAGGACAGCAGCAACAGTTCTTTTCAGTTTTACATTTTGACATTAAATCCCTCTTACATAGCACAGTAGCGTAACACACCTGCCTGTCATAAAATTTAATCTAGATTTGTGATGTAGTTAATAGCGTTCATAGGAAAGTTTCCAGTTTCTATGCTTACTAATTCAGTCTTGACATTGATTTGTTAAGTTGACTGACTTTACAATAACTGTTACTTGTGCTACTCTTTGAAAAAAAAAAAAAAATGCAACCCCAGGTAGCACAAGCAGTGGTTGGAAAAACTACATATTTTTTGTAGCGAACTACAACTACAACTACTTTCTTATAAATGTAGTTAACTACAGCTACAACTACTTTTTTTTTAATGTAGCGCGCTACACTACTTTTTAAAAGTAGTTGCTACTTCGCTACTTTTCAAAAACATATGAGAAAAAAAATTGAATTTTCACTGTAGGAATTTAATTTTGAGTTTCAAGGGGGTTGGCAAGGGCGTAGCTAGGGGGGTGCAGCTGCACACCCTAGATCAAAGTCAATGGGAGGTCACTGTGACCTCCCATTTTATTTATTTTTTTGACCAACGATTTTGTCCCCTTTCCTGCTTTTCATTGTAACATGCTGATGCAGACAAATAAGTTCGTATTTTATTACTCGGTGAAATTTGGAATTTCATTCGGTCATTGAGAGTCTCCCCCCCCCCTTCGCCTCCTCTCCCACCAATAAGTTTTAAGTCCTTGGCGCCACATCAGAAAATCAGCTTCATTCTTTACCTAACACGGATCCTTGTACCAAACCCAAATTTGTCTTTTAGCATGAAAACAACTTTTTTAATCTGAGTATGCGAAGAATAAAAATTTTAGGGTGAAATATTATAAGTAAGCTTGCCTGTTTTTGAGGAGAAAATTTTTAATTTACCGAATGAAACTCAGAACTTTACTGAATGATTAAAAAAATGCATTCTTATCTATGTCTACCAAAAGAGACGTGAGGCATCACAAAAATGAATAAATTAATTAATTAAAGAAAAAAAATAAAATAAAATGAAGTTCAGCCTTGCAATACTGTCTCACTGTTTTCAAATTTCATCAGCCAATTTGTATCGGATAAGAACTTTTTGGGAGGTCACAGTGACCTCCTATTGGGGTGCCACTGCTTGCACCCCCCTAACGTGAGTCCTGGCTACGCCCTTGGGGAGTTGGGTCTCGGTCTGAACACCATCCCTATTAATACGCCACCGATAAAATGAAATGAAAACGTTTTTCCAATTGTGTCAAATGATGTCAAAAATATTTAATAATTGATTTTTATTATTTTAATATTTTTCAATACTCCGTCACTAAAGAAGCAAAACTAAAGAAATAAGAAAAACATACTAAACGGTACTAGTATTCATTATGAAATATTAATAAATAAGCTATCTGAAGTGTGAAACATAACTAAAAATGCTTAACTTACTTCAATATGCAGTTTTAAATTGTATGCGGATGACTTAGAAACAGAAAGTTTTTTGTTCAAAGTGCAAAGTTTGCACGAAAATCATTTCAATAACTGTGAAGTATTTATTATACGCCGGCCAGGGCAGCTCGATATTGTCATCTTCTATCAAATTTGTATCCTCTTCTATTAAAATTGCTGCCATGTTTGGTGGACATTGGAACAATAATCCAATTGAGCATTGAGCGCTAAAGCATTCATTTACATGACATTCTCGGTTGCTATAAAACACTAACACTCAGTTATCGCTCATTCATAAATTTTCCTTCCTCAGCCATACACTATATTCAATGCAAATATTGGCGGAATATGAAAATGGTGAAGCCAAAGAAACCAATGCCGTCTAACATATAGAACTTATGGCGTCAAAATGATATGCCTGAGGTCAGCTCGAATTTGTATGATTCATTTTTCTCACTGCTTTCGCAAAGGAAATCGTGTACGATATGCGCCAGTCAGACGCAATTGAATCTTTTTTTTTTTTTTTGCTCCATTAGAAAGTAGTTTTATGAAATCGCTACAAACTACAATATTTTTGTATCGCGCTACTCACTACACTACTTTTTTTAAAAAGTAGTGCGCTACACTACAAACTACTAAAAAATGTAGCTACTACAGTAGTTTCGCTACTTGTAGCGCGCTACTTCCGACCACTGAGCACAAGTAACCTTTAAACGTCTTATAAACGTTTTTAAGCGGTTGTTACAACGTTAATAACCATTTTACAACCTTTAAAAAACGAAGTGTGCTACTTGGGTCACCATTTAGAAATTACCCGAATGAAATAAAATGTGAAGCAAATATGAGTTATAGGATGTTATATAAGTTAGTAAAGTTTCCCAGTTACCGCGCATTCATGCCGTGAACAGCGCCCTCTGAACTAATGCTGAAAGCGTGAAAATAGAGGGCTGTAGCGGAAAGTTGAAAATAGTACATGGTTGTTCAACCCTTTGCCCCGACTGGACTCAGAAGTCCCACTTATATTAATTTAGTATTATGCATCCTAAATGGCAGGAATCTTGCTGAAGCTTATAAGCAGCATTCCTTGTACTGTGTTGAGAGGCCGAAAGGTGGTACCTGTGATCGGAAACAATTTTCTTGGGGGGCCCTAAGGCGTAGGGGGCCTTTGACCCCCAAAACTTTCAAAATTTTTTTACTCGATAAATATGTTTTTTGATGTATTTTCAACTAAAAAAATGTTTTAAAAAAATTTTTAATCATTAATAAATTTATTTGGGATATAAAGGGTTAATGTCTGCTTGGGGAAGAGAATTCAACCTTGTATCTGCGGCCATAATTCGTCTTTTGAAGCTGTATGAAGCGGATCACGAGCGACACGTCGATCAACCATATCTCACAAATGCTCAATAGGCTAAATTTCCGAAAATAAGCAGACCAAGGAAGAAAGTGGATGTGCTGAGCTGAAAAGAGACCGCAAATATTCTTTGCAACATGTGAGTGTCCTGTTAAAAGAAGAGAACGACTTCAGTCTCACGCACGTCACGGAGGCTCCTCTTACTACTCAAATTACCCTCGATTGGTAGCAGCATAATCTCATCGGCCGATGATTGGCTATTCATCGAAACCTGATGAAATTCTCATCGGCCAATGCTCGGATTCGATGAGTTCTCATCGGAAATCGCTCTAATATGTCTCATCGGCCAAACAGAATCCGATGAATTTTGCTCAAAATACGATGAGATTTGGAGCAATTTACGAGCAATGCAGTCCCGTGCCGATGAATTTCGAATCAATTTTGGATGCTCGGGTTATTTTCATCGGAAAGTTGATCGGAAGGATATCGCTTTCCGATGAAAAGTAGCTCATCGAAAACCGTGCTCGGTTACTGATCGGAACGATGTTACCGTGCGTTACGGGATCAGTTTACGAGGAGTTCGATGATCGGCCGAGCAAAATCCGATGAGTTGATGTTACTTGGGAGTGAAGTTCTCTCTGATACAAACTCGCGCCCCAGACCATACCAAGACATTATTTGAATTATCTGTAATTGAAATTTCATCTCATTTGGACAAGTGGAACGGATTCTAGAGTCCTCCAAAAATCGGCCTCTTATTTATTGCTGACCCAGTATTTTTCTTCTTCTTTATTACGCATACACACACCCACACGGTTGTATGTTAGTTCATTTCGAAATAAATGAATATTAAATATACCATTCTCATATAGTTGATGAGAGAGATTCCGTGCGGCCAAGGTTCTTCTGTATCACAAGACAACGACTTGATGTGAATCTTCTGGCCTCGGTCCAAATCGGTGAGGGCCCTGGAGAAGAGCTGCGTCGCATCGTAAATCAAGGCTGCCTCAGTCTGCAAAGGAAACGTCAGAATCAGCAAGATGGCATTTAACTCACATTCTGTGTGCATTTTAAGTTCCAGTACCCCATAAAGTGGCTCTTGAGTTTTTGTTCCGTATTACATCGTTAAATCGAGAAGTGTTAAAGGAAGTGTTTCTTGTACACAACAGCAACCTTAGAGGACGTATACCAAAAGAGAGATTATTGCTTTCATGAAGAGTGAGTAAGTTGCGCGAAGACCAGTTACTTTTTTCTGTCATGAGATTTAGAATTCTGTATGGTAATACACTGGTGATTACTGGTTATTTATGTTTAACTATGTTAAATAGCATTCAAATTCCATTTGGCTCCGTTGACTAACAACATGATAGATTTACCCCGTAGTTGAAAAAAAAAAAAAAAAAAACTCCTAGAAAGTCTACTCAGCAAGCAGCTCGCGAGACCGTAGTGCGTCTATCGCACTTTTAATTGTGCTAGATGGAAAGTTTTATTTCTACGTCTTTACTGTTAATGAAGATGATCATGACCGGAGAATTGAATGTTGTGAGTGATACCATGCATAAGAGGCTGGTGAACTAAAAAAGTCGAGGTCAAAAGAAATGTGGGGCGTTAGAAGACAGCACCTCTGTAATTTTTCCTTGTGTGTGCGTGTGTGCAGAATTACGTATATAATTGGATTTTAACATTACTGATGAAATGACCTCCAAAAAAAAAATGCACAATAGGATCTCAAAATTCAAGGCGGATGACCACCATCCTTCCTTCGATTCAAAGTTCCATTCTTTGGAAATAAATTGGAAAAAGTTCATATTTTGGATTTTTGAGCTTTCATTTTCGTGAAATAAATCAACCTACCGAGTAAAAAATCATTTTTAAAGCTATCATTAATTTTTAATTCTGAATAGTGAGAGGCATACGTCTCCTTGCCCCCGTGTACAATCCGCCTATGGTATCATACAACATTTTTTCAGTACAATCAACTTCTATACAGAGGTTTCTGGATTTGACCCCGATGATTTTTCCTGTGAAGGTATGTCAATCATAACCCTTGCAGCCCAGACCTTGCTACATTAAATGCGAGAGGGAATGTGTCCAAATACCAGTCGAAGTGTTTTGAAACGTTTTGCATTTCGTTGGTCAGCATTATCAGCTTTACCTAAACCACAATGACCATCAATTTGAACACTATTGTTAAATGTCTAGTTTCTCCATTGCTTCCAATTGGTTCACTTTATTAATACTCTTTTATTAGTTTCACATGTGGGCTTGTTTGTTTGTCAGTATGTATGTAACTGTTAAGAAAAGATAAAATTCACGTTCTTTGCAAATATAAAAGTAATATATTTAACACTATTATTAACACTAAAGGCTAAACTATGTTTCATTTTGATGTATTATAAGTGCATGTTAGTTTGATTAACTCTAAAAGCGTATTTTTTAGTTTTTTTAAACTATAATTTAATTATTTTTAAATTTGAAATTTTTATGTCATAATAATTGTACGTGTTATAGTCATTCAGATAGCGATACATTTTGGGGGACATTCAAAAGGAAAAAAAAGCACGTTTTCTATTAAAGCAGTTTAACTTTCCATAAAAGCACTTTGACTATCCTGCAGGAAACAATATCCTTCAGCAGTCAATGTCCACAAAATCCATGCAAAAAAGAAAGATGGAAACTAGAGACCGTTAGTGTGGGTTCTTTTCCAGTTGCCCTCAGAATGGGGTTCCTCCAGCTCTCCAGAACGTCGACGTAGGCAGAATTCTCTTCGTCCACCAGCTTGTAGCCAGTGATATTGGTACCACCGTACTGGAAATCTTCCAGATCCACCGTGTGGAGATCCTGTGATGGCAAAAATAACTTGGACATTTTTGTTTTAATATGATAAAACAACTTCGTATTATTTTTAAATGGAAACAAGGAAACTCATTTAAAAATAAATTATTTTTAACTTATTATTTCCCATACATTTTCTGATATCGATTTTATAAAAAAAAGATTAAAATTTTTTTGGCCGAATTGGGGGGGGGGGGGGGGGGGGGGGGGGGGGGGGGTTTATTTTAAAAAAAATTAAAACCTTTTAAAGATGTCAGTTA